>CM021107.1:553745302-553802998 GCA_007115665.2 Sequoiadendron giganteum | reverse complement strand
GAAGAAGAAAAGATGGAATTATTCATTGAGAACTTGACAGAAGAAATGAGCTATAGGCTAGAATTACAATGTCCCACAACTTTTGAAAAGGTCATAGAAAATGGTCTTAAGATTGAAGTGTTAGTAAAACGGGGAGTTATCAAACATTACACTGATAAAACAAATAATAACTCCTCAAATCAATACTCCAACACTGATAAATCAAAGTTTTGGCCAAAGAATTGAAATACAAATGCAAATGAAACAAATGATTCTCAAAATACCAAACCGGTCTTTAACTTAATAGCTTCAACTTCAAAAAATCAAGGCAATGATCAAGCTGTCAAGTCCAATGTTGTGCAAAATAACGAGAATACCAAATCATAGTCCTATCAAAAACTGTCAAATCGATGAAGGTTCACACCTTTAGGACAAACAATGGAATCAGCAATGAAGGAGTTAGTAACTAAAGGTCTTCTCACAGCTCGAGAGGCAAGATTTTGGGATCCCAAGGTTAAACCATCATGGTGGATTGACTCGGATTACTGCAACTTCCATAATAAGAAGGGTCACAAAATGAATGATTGTATGGAGTTAAAACATGCCGTGCAAGATTTAATCGACAACAATAAAGTATATGTGGAAGGACCTCAAACTAATAACGATCATTCTGCCTTCAAAGATCCTTTGCCAAAATATGACAAAGGTGCATCATCCTCAACAAACAAGGGTAAGAATGTTAATCACATCTATGATTCAACAATCCATTGTCTTTCTGAAGTCAATGATAATCATACAGTTTGTCCTATCATCAGCAAAACCAAAAACGATAACATTACCCTTTTGGATTTGTTCCCAAAAATGCAACACTCTGACAATCAAATCAATGTTTTAAAAATCAGAGATCATCAAGAGTATCAACCAGAAATGTCATGACTAGAGGGCAATCCAAAGTCATATTAAAGCGAACTGGATCCACACATGTAGTTCCACCTCTGACACATTATAACATCGTTGATCAACTTCAGAACATTCCCGCTCAAATATCGATATTAGAACTTCTGAGAATTTCACCATCACATAAAGAAGTTCTAGAACAAGCGCTAGTTGCCACCACAGTGTCAAAGAATCTGGATGTTGGCCAATTTCAAGCTATGGTGGGACATTTGACTACCCCCCATTGCCTATCATTCTCTGAACAGGATGATGTCTCATTAAACCATCCCCACAACACTGCATTGCATATTGAAGTCATAATACACAATCACCGCGTAAAAAGAGTCCTAATAGATGGGGGAGCTGGTCTAAACATTTTCACTCTCAAGTTAATCTGTGCATTAGGATACTCAGATGATGCTATCGATACCCGACGGAAGATGACTATCAAGGCATATGATGAGGAAGAAAGGTCATCTAAAGGTTTAATTGTATTACCAATTCAAGTAGGACCTATGATGAAGCACATAGCATTTCAATTATTGGAGAGAGAATTAACATACAACATTCTCTTAGGGCGACCATGGATACATGAAATGCAGGTTGTACCTTCTACTTATCATCAATGTCTGAAGTTCCCAGTAAATGGATAGGAGGTAACTATATCTGCTGATTACAATCATACTCAACATTGTGATACAATCATAATATCCCAAGACACCTTGATACCTCACATCAGGGAAGCATCTAGTATGAAATCATCCAATGAAGAACATCGTCCAAACATTATCACCAAGTGGGTCGAGAAAAAGGGAAAAGGAAAAGAAACAAGTCCTATTCAAACTAACTCAACAAATAATCTGGATCAGCAAAATTCCTTATCACATACATTTCAAGAGAAAGTCCAACTGACTGATAAAGGAATGGGAACATATTCTATGGAGCATTTGCTTAACTTATCACAGTTAATGCCATCTCCTAGGACCTATGAACAACCTTCTTTGATAAAACCTCAAACATCATTACCAACCACAATTCTGCAAGAAAGGTTTGTCAAAATGGGTACCATAGCAGATGAAGTAGATGACAAAGAAATCTTGGATTGGCTCTACAAAGATGAGGAACCTTCTACATCAAATGACAGTACCAAAAATGTCAGCGTCAACACCAACAAATATGGAAAAGGCAAAGCCATTTTAGAAAAAATGGGATATGAAGGACAAGGACCTGTGGGATTGAGAAAAGAAGGAATCTCAGAGCTATCCAACCCCTTACTCTCCAATCAAAAGAAAAGTTGGGATTAGGATACTTTGACAAGGACAAGCAAGAACTGACAAGAAAAGCTGTTGAAAGAGTCCTACAGCTAAGGGAAAGTTCAGAAACAAACTCAAATGAATATGAGTGGGACATAGGCTTTGAGGTTTCTTATACTGACATACAAATCGATGTGACACAAACATATGCACCTACGCGCAAGGAGGGACAAGGTTCGGGGTCTATACCATTTGTGGAAGAGACACTAAATATTGATGATTCGAGTGGGGACGATCAGACCTCGAGTGAAATAGATGATTACGACGAAAGTACCATCATAGACTTGGATATCCCATTAGATAGCCTTGATGAAACGATCATCCAAACCCTTACATTCATCACTCTGAATGACTCCGATAATCTCATGCCACTCATCCATCCTGAATTAATTGACTGGGAACCTATGGAACCCTTAACTGTGCCAAAATTCATAGATGATGATGCTATAATAAATTTCCTATGCCATACCGAACCTGATACTAGTTCTGATCATAATACTCATAACAATGCAACTCAGCAGGAGAGTGTCAAATCTTTCAGTTGCAAAATTAAAAACAAGGAAAATAGATTTGATCTGAAAACCATTTCATGGCAGTATCAAATCTCAAAAAAGATAAAATAAAGAACACATCCAACAGTGAAAACCTTTCTGAGGCATTGACGGATGGAAGATTTGACACTCTTCCGGAACACTATCATGAGTGATCGTCAGTTCTAGTCGAAGCAACACAATCAATCAATATTGGCAATGAAGAAAGTGCAAAGATCCTACATTTGGCTGAATCCATGATAGATAAGGAAAAACCAGATTTCATCAACTTTTTCAAAGAGAAAAGCATCAACTTCGCTTGGTCGTATTCTGATATGCCAGGCCTAGACCCAAATTTACTAATGCATCATTTGTCTTTGCCAACAGGAATCAAACCTATTAAGCAAAAATTAAGGAAAATGCACTCCCACATAGCATTAATGGTAAAGACGAAATTGAAGAAATTATTGGATGTTTGCTTCATACGATCCATCGACTATGTCGAATGGATATCAAATCTGGTACCTATTTCCAAACTTGACAATAGCATCAGAATATGCACGGATTTTAGGGATCTCAATAAAGCATGTCCGAAGGATGATTATCCACTTCCAAATATAGACATCATTGTGGACTTGACAGCTAGGCATGCAATGTTATCAATCATGGACGGATTTTCTAGATACAATCAGATTAAAATTGCCCCCGAAGATCAGGAGAAGATAGCTTTCACGTGTCCATGGGGAACTTTCTGTTGGAATGTCATGACTTTTGGTCTCAAAAATGCAGGTGCAACATATCAAAGGGCCATGGCGACAATCTTCCATGACATGATGCATACCTTCATGGAAGATTATGTGGATGACATATTAGCAAAGTCTACAACAAGAGCCGAACATTTGCATATCTTAGATAAAATCTTCACACGGCTAGAGAAATTCAATGTCAGATTAAACCCTAAGAAATGTGTCTTCGGGGTAACAACTACAAAACTATTGGGGCACATTGTGTCAGAAAAAGGCATTGAAGTGGATCCCACAAAAGTCAAAGCAATAATGGAGATGCCACCTCCGAGGAACATCAGTCAGCTCAGATCATTACAGGGAAGGCTTCAATCAATCCGTAGATTCATCTCTCGGCTGGCAGACATAAGTCATCCATTCAATCACCTTCTACATAAAAATATAGTATTCAAGTGGGATGAGGGGTGTGAAACAACTTTCCAACAAATCAAAGAGTATCTAATGTCACCGCCTATTCTCATACCACCAACAGAAGGGAAACCTTTAATATTGTATATTGCTATTACTAATATCTCTTTGGGAGCACTCCTGGCACAAGAAGATCATGAAGGTAAAGAGCTTGCCATCTATTACATCAGCAAGACATTGAATGGATATGAAATCAATTACACTATCATTGAGAAGTCTTGTTTAGTGGTGGTATTTGCTACCCAACAACTAAGCCACTATATGTTGTCCCACACCATCAGATTAATAGCAAATATTGACCCACTAAAGTATCTATTCAACAAAGCTGCCTTAACAGGTAGATTAGCAAAATGGGTCATGCTCTAGGTAAGCGAATTTGACATTCAGTATGTGGAAATGAAAGCTATCAAAGGTTAAGCCATCGCTGAACAATTAGTTGAAGCACCTCTTCCAGACGATCGACCTATGACCATGGAATTTCTAGATGTAGACATCCTCATAGTAATGCCCCAACAATGGGTATTATACTTTGATGGATCATACACACAACGTGGATCAGGAGCTGGAATCTTGTTCATAACTCCTCAAGGACACACCATTCCCAGATCATACAGACTGATGTTCCAGTGCACCAATAATGTGGCGAAGTATGAGGCATTAATCATTGGGGTCAAAATAGCTATTCAGTGGAAAATCACGGACTTACAAGTATATGGGGACTCACAACTAGTCATTTATCAAGTCAATGATGAATATCAAACAAAGGATGAAAAGTTGATGCCCTACAAGCAACACATTGAGGCTCTGAAACAGTTCTTTGTCAGTATCAAGTTTGATCAAATTCCAAGAGCGAAGAACAAAGCTACAGACGCTATGGCAACCATCGCTTCATTACTACAATTGCTTGAGAAACGTGTTTGTTATGAGTTTATGGTGGAACAAGTATCATGTCCTTCCCATACTAATTCTGAAACTGCCACTATATGTCATCTAGAAACCATGGAAACCTCCATCTATAAAGAAGCCTATGCTTATCTGAAAGATGATATCCTCCCTCCATACATTTCCCAGAATAAAAAATGCAACTTTATCCGCCAATCCGCATGACATACACTAATCGCTGACATCCTATATCACCGAGGTCTTGATGGTACTTTACTTCGATGTCTAGAACACGATGAATCTGAAATAGCCCTATGAGAGGTTCACGAGGGTATTTGTGGCACTCATTCGAGTGGTATAACTCTAGCCAAGAAACTCCTCCGTTTGGGATACTATTGGCCAAACATGGAAAAAGAATCTTATCATTTTGTCAAGAAATGTCAGAAGTGCCAGATTCAAAGCAATTTGATTCATGCACTAGCACAAGAACTGCATCCTTTTACAACCACATGGCCTTTCTGTCAATGGGACCTAGATCTGGTCGGCAAAATCAATCCATCTTCATCTAATGGACACAAGTTCATTATAACTGCTACATAATACTTCACAAAATGGATTGAAGCAGTGCCACTTACAACTATAACTAGTAAGCAGATCTCCTCTTTTATCTTGAATTATATCATATGTCGGTATGGTATTCCTCAATCTATTATCATAGATAATGGACGACCATTCAAAAATCAAGATGTCTAGGAATTATGTGAAAAGTTCCATATCCAACATCATTTTTCCACACCATACTATCCTCAAGGAAACAGCCAAGCAGAGGCCTCAAACAAAACCATACTCAAAATTCTTAAGAAAATGGTAAACGATGTTGGAAGGGATTGGCATGTTCAACTCAATCCTGCACTATGGGCCTACAGAACAAGCATCAGAACACCAATAGGGGAAACACCATATGCCTTGGTATATGGATCAGAAGCTATTTTTCCCATTGAAGTTGAAATTCCATCACTTCGTGTCTCACTCAAAGGGATTATTTCATATGAAGACTATAGAGTTTCAAGACTACAAGAATTGGAATTGTTAGATGAGCATCATCAACAAGCTGTAAATCATCTAACCACTTATCAACAAATAATTTCAAGGAGTTACAATCACAAGGTAAAACCGAGGGTCTTTCAGGTGGGCGACTTGGTACTAAAGGAAAACCCTAGAAATCAGTAGGACAGGGAGAAGAAAGGAAAATTTGAGCCTAATTGGCTTGGTCCGTTTGTCATCACATCAGTATATGGATCAAGAGCATATCAGCTATCAATGTCAGAAGGAAATCTGTTTGATGAACCTATCAACAATATTCATCTTAGAAGATTCTATACTTGATTTTCCTAATGCACAGGTTAAACTTCTAAAAATTGTTTCCTTGGTGAAAACCTAGCAATTAGGCATCTTGGTAACATAAAAATAGAAAAAAAAATAGAAAATACAACAAAATAGAAATACAAAAAAACAAGAAAAAGAAAAAAATAGAAAAATGAAAAAAATTAACAAAAACAGAGAGTGTAATCAAAGCATATGGTGAAAACCTGGAAAAAGGCGTCATATGTGATTCTATGATTAGCTTCCCCATCTGTCATGACCATATCTGGATCATTAGTTTGGCAGTCCGTACCGTTCCATATCATGTCATTTATCTTGCCATCACTACATCCATTATGAATGTCTTGTCACATGGTTACTATATCACTCCATAGCTTGGGGGCAACATCTGGATATCATTAAAAGGCAATTAAGTCATATCAATTTCACCAGTATGGGAACATAGAAGCATGGTAGAAAAAAATGGAAACAACAATCAAAGCACAATGTCTTTTATCATCAGAAAAACATAAAAACATCCATATCATATCAAAAATTCAAAAACATGTCAAAAAGTCAGTCTCAAAAATCCAAAAACATGTCCAAAAAGTAAGTCTGAAAAAACAAATTCCTAAAAACATAGGTTTGTGTCAGTTGAACTACGTGGTCTCTACGTGTGTAACGTAGGCAAGGCTAATCTTAAATCAGCCCCCGAGACCCCTAGGATAAGTTAGTAGGTTAGGTCTTTTCGTCAAAAGTCTCAGAAAATCCAAAAAACATGTCAAAATCAGGATGGATGATCTTAAATTTGAAAAATGATTGAAACACAATAAGTGAAATGGATAAATTGTACTTTTTTTATTATCATTTCTTTGGAGTAACTCAATGATGTCTTGAACTAGAGGAACAAGGAAAAAGAATGATGTTTTTATTGTTTTGTTGTTTGTATGTTAATCATTTACATGTATGAATTATCAAGGGATGTGCTGTGAGAATGTATCACCGATGACATTCAGAATTCACACATTCAAATGATTAATCACTATCTATTTACGCAATGAATGCTCAGGTCATCTTAGTTCAATTATACCTCGATGCTTGTGTTCGATTGCAATATCAAAAATCATGAAGGTAATACTCAGGTTGTCATTGGATTAACGCAACCATTGACACTTGTATTCACTTTCAACATTTAATAAAGCTCTATGATGATACCAAGCACGAAAAGAATGTTAAAATGACATTTGTTTTACATATAGCTGCATGATTAAATTAGATTGCATTCATCATCATTCATTATCTGCAGAGTATTTGATGCATAAAGGATTCCAATCAATGATTATCTAATCTACAAAAGCAACATTGTATACTTGACATAAAATCATCAAAAACATATTGCATCATCATTTCATCATTCTATATTTTATCATGTATCATAAATCCTACCATTAATGCATCAGGTTCATTCTTACTATACCAACATTCATCACATTTATTATCATCATCACATTTGAAAATAAAAAAGAAACATTCATCCATCTATTTCATACACTTTCTCATTCATCATATAAATCATCATTTATATATCCATGCATCACATCATATATCCAAATATCATTTGTCCATCCATACATGCATCATTACATCATTGCATTAAAATAAATCATCATTTATCATCATTACATTTAGAATAAAATCATCACATAAAGCAATAACAACATCCATCACATAGAAATCATGAAGCCATCATCATAATCATGTCAAAAACATCTCATATATATATCACAAGTGTCAAGTATACAATGAAATGTGATCATAAAAATACATCATTGTATAAAGAGGTACAATCATAATATACATCACCCAAGCTCAAAATGGCATCTATGACCTGCTACTGCTAGAGTGGGTAGGGCCAATAGGACCTGTACCAATACCTATACCACCACCACCACCCCCTGAAGGACTCGGATATCTGGGATCTCTACGTGGAGGCTGTGACACCCCCTCACTGACAGTCCATGTATGAGTCCGCCCTGATCTCGATGGGGCATAGCTGAATCGGCGCTCGGCTAGTACTGCATCATGATATCGGCCTCTGTAAAACTCAGCCTCTCGAGCAGCCCGCATAACCTCTCTCATATAATCGGATACTGAGCTACCATCGACAACTCTTTGTAAGGTCTCGGCTCTCTCCTGTGCCCTCTCGGCAATCTGCCTAGCACTGTCTCGCTCCACTGTCAGGGTATCAACCTGCATCTGCATAGCGGCTACCTGCCCCTGTACCTGGGCTAAGGCCTATGCATGAGCCTGTGCCTGTGTCTGTATAACCATGCCCCGAGCCTGCACCAATTGCCCCTGCAAGGTCTGGACCTATGCCTGAAGCCCAGCAATCTGTCTCTCATGCCCGCTGGCTGACATTGTGACTGTCTGCCTCTTGCGAGGCCTGCTAGAAGAGGGTGCACTGTGAATATCTGGCCCTGGCCCTTTGTATCCTCCACTGTCGCCGTCACTATCATCGCTGCTACTACTGCTGCTAGACTCGCTATCACTCTCTGAGCTCTCCTCTACTAGGATATCCCCCTCACCACCAATGACATCCTCTACCACATCCTCCTCTACTGGTAACGGTGCTGGCTCATCAGGGTTGGTAATGCGAGGATGGGGAACCAATGCCAAATAGGCCGCATACTCCTTTGTCACGGGTGCCTCTACAATATCCCTCCACATGTCCCAAGGTGATGGTTGTAAGGCTCTGTAACCCTCTACCAGAACATCATATGACAGTGTCAGACCCCAATCAGGAACATCCATGCGTCGTCTGGCATAGTGGGCTACTCCCTGTGGCATGCACTGAACAATGCCATACTGTTTGTAAACCCGACGGAGCAAGAATCTCTCAAGCACAAATGGAGTCCGGCCAATGAGGTACATGGAGTCACAAATGAAGCCCAATACTGCACCATCCTTCTCCCACTCCTCGCAGTCCAGGTAGGGGTGCCATATCACTGTCTCGGTATCATCGAACACCCTCCTCCAGTGCTCTAACTTGCCCACTCGGGCCTATGTAAACCGACCACTATACCTGAATACGTATGGTTTGCCAGCTAGTCTGTCTGCGAGGGGGAATGACCGAAAAATGGCAAAGTGCTCCCAAACCCAAATTTGTAACAAGGTCGCCCCTGTCGATATACTGTGTGCACCGAGGTACACAATAGAATGAAGATCATGGTACAGATGTGCTAACATGCACATCCCCCATGCATATCTGGTACCATGTACCAACATGCTCTCAAGAGTCCGTCCCTAGCCAACGAGGAATCTCTTTGACCTGCGATCAGGGCAAAAGAATACTCCAATAAATCCAGCTAGCACTGCTAGTAATGTCGCATAAGAATCTACGATCCTCTGCCATTTGATGCTCGAACCCTCTATGTCTTGATCCTGAAAAACCCGACAAAGGGCATCTGTGCTGCTGGTCCCGTGGGAGTCATATGTCACTATCTCCCCCATGTAAGGAATGCGCAATATCTGCCACACATCCTCGAGTGTGACGGTCATCTCACTAGTGGGTAGGTGAAAGGTGTTGTGGTCACTATGCCACCTCTCAGCCAAAGGGGTCAATAAACCCTGATTAATCCTAATCTGGGGCATGTCTAATAAACTTGTGAGGCCACACTGGCCTATCACCTGGAGCTCAGCTGGTGTCAAATGTGGAATCAAATCAAAAATCTATGGAAATCTCTCTTGCATCTGGAGAGTACCCAGATCCTCCTATCATCATAAAGAGAGATCTACAATCAGTGAACTATGTCCAAAATCAAACATCATTCTACTATCCAGTCTATTTCAAAAGCTATGGTATGAATTTTTTGGTCAAAATTCATAGGTGAACATCGAAACCTCACCTATCATGAGCTTCTCAAATCATCACAAACCTCACCTATCATGAGGATCATCAACACAATATTTAGATCTCGCCTATCATGAGATTTATTAGGTATTGAATCAATTCCTCGCCTATCAGGAGGATCATCAAAAATATAGGATTTCTTCTCACCTATTATGAGAGTTAGTCTTATTTGACCCATCAAATCCAACATCGCGAATTTGGATATTAATCATACCAATCAGGAGAATGGACATGATCGGAATTGATAAAATCAAGGTTTACTAAGTCAAAATCTACAATTCTGACCAGAAGTGCTAAAATAGGCTTCCAAAGCGCTAAATCCCAAAAGTGCTACTTTATCAGTCCAAAGCGTTAGAACAGGGACCCAAAGCGCTAGAACCATGAAAGCGCTATTTCAGGCTCCGAAGCGCTAAAATAGGCTATCAAAGCGCCACTTTACCAAAGCGCTAGAACAGACCTTGGAAGCGCTAGTCCACCGACTCAACGCGTTGAAAGTCTCAAAGCGCTAGAATCTAGCTTCAAAACGCTAAAAATTGACACCTAAGCGCTACTTCGCTGACCGAAAGCGCTAAAAATTTTAACGCAAGTGCTAAAACTCTAAGCGCTAGACTTCTTACTAAAAGTGCTACATTGGAATGTAAGCGCTACAATGCATCTTGAAAGCGTTAAAAGACAGTTCGACACGCCTAGGACCTAAAAAACATAAAAAACAAAAAAATCATGAATTACGAGGAGGTCGAGGGGTACATACCGGAGGTCCGTACGTAGGCGACCGTCTGTGGCGTCGAATGCGCTCGAATCGGTGAGTGTGGAAGGGGATAGGCATTTTGCTCTAGTTGGCAGAAAAGTCTCTATCACTGAGAATTTTGAACTCTAAAAGCAAATAATGAATTGAAAATGACCTTTTAGCACTATTTATAATTTTTGAAAGGTATTTTTGGTCATATTTTATCATATTTTAATTAATTTTATCCATGAAATTAATTAAAACTCATCGACAGGCTCTATTTTTCATCATTTTGTTGGGAGATAAATTATTTCATCATCGGAACATCATAAAATCATCAGATAATCATAAATTTTCAAAAAATTCTAAAAATCATCAAACCATTAATTTATCTCCCGAGGGGGCATATTATCTATCAATCATCTGAAAATCAATGTCTGGGTTATGTCTGGGGCATATGGAATTATTTTTCAAAATCATCAATCCTGGCAGTAGCAGCAAAACTATTCTTCGTAGCAATGCATAAACACATCACTTTGAAGAGGGGCAAAATGTATACACCTAAAAATGGTCTGGAACATCTGATTAATTAAATACACATTATTTGATTAATTATTCTATTTTCCTCTACTATTTAAATAAATAGAAATATTTATTTAATATAGATCACATTTATATTCTTCATAATTTCTTCCAAAATCTCGTCTTAATTAAATAAACAAAAATAAATACTTTGTTCAATTTAATTATCAAATCCTTATTCCAATCTATCACACCAATCTTAAATTAATTAAATAAAGATCGAAACACTTTATTGATTAATTGTCATTTATTCTTCTATTTTAATTTAATAAACAACTATCCTATAAATTTAAAATAAGAAATAAATTATTTTAATACTAAAATATAGATTAAGGAATAATTTTATTTTATTTTTTTAACTTTTACTTTCAACTCAATTCCTAAGACATCTCCTAAGGTGGGAGCATTTGGCATGTTACATACATTGTGTCATTTATTTAATTAAAATTATATTGAAGAATGCTTTGAATAAAACTAGTCACATGATATGGCTACTTAGATTCAACAATGAGAAAATTCTCCATTTTTAGATAATTTATTGAACACATTATTTGGAACCACCCACTTCATGGAAATAATAATAAGTGTGTATAAGCTTAGAGTCAAAAAGGTCACCCCGTCAACCACCCATTTTTATGGCAAGGAAAGGATGTAGTGTCACCATTTTAAAATATATAAATATATATTTTTTAAAATAATCTTAAACAATATTTTTAATAAACAATTAAGATTATTTAAATATATAAGTATATTGTTGAAATAATTCCCCCTTTTTTAAATTATTTGTTGAATACATTATTTGGAACCACCCACTTTATAGAAATAATTAACTAAAATAGAACCTCGTTTAACAAATATAAAATAAATAACTTATCATCAATAGAGTTTTAATATAGAGATGCAATATCAAATTTTTATTATGGAAAGGGAAGGATGTACGTGTGGCCATTTTAAAATATATAAATATATAAATTTTTAAATAATCTTAAGCAATATTTTTAATAAACAAATAAGATTATTTAAATATATAAGTATATTGTTGAAATAATTCTCCATTTTTAAATTATTTGTTGACTACATTATTTGGAACCACCCACTTCATAGAAATAATTAACTAAAATAGAACCTTGTTTAACAAATATAAAATAAATAATTTATCATCAATACAGTTTTAATATAAAGATGCAATATCAAATTTTTAATTATAAAAACAAAGATAATTAATTAATTAGATGTTTTATGTAACTATCAAAATTTATTTTTTCCTCTAAAAATATATCTAGAATTTAACTCATTCTTATATTTCATTACTTTACAAAATACATTATTAGTTATTTAAGTAACTCTGATCAATTGATATTCTTCTCATTATATTTAAATTATATTTTCTATATTATGAGTATGTCCGATTTAGAAAAATAAGCCAAGGATGATTCATCTTAAAAACAAAAATATATTTCTTTATCAATAAATTTTGTGATATGTTTCTATGAGAAATTAAAAAAAAATGGATAAATAAACGTTCATAATTTATTCTATCTTGAGTCAATTCTTGCATTGGTTCAATAGTATAAAACAAATAATTCAATTTTCTTTAATAAATAAATTATTTATATTTTTATTATAGACAATATTAAAATATAATTATTAATATAATTTTGATAGTAATATGAGATTCCTTAAATAATAATAAAAAAAAAATGATATATAAATAAATCTTGCCTTTTTCTGTTTTTTTTACCTCTAATTATATCTTAAGAAAATCATTCTTTCTTATAACATGCTCTCCCATACTCAAAAAAGTTTTCATTTTGTATTTTCTTTTTATTTATTTAAAGGCTTTACAAGTTTTGTTTTTTATTAAGTCAAAGCTTCCTCTTCTTGTTTTTAGATTAATTCTTCTTTGTTTACGAAGGAGATGTGGAGATACGTGTAGTTAAGTCTCGTCTTTTGTTTTTTTAAAATCTTTCTTCAATAGTGACATCACATATTACAACCGCTACCCTGTTGTAAGTGCATATTTCACCTCTAAGCACAGTAAAAAAACCACATTTACAAAATGAACTAACTGCATTTAAAGGAAATTAAAATAAGCTATAACACATTTATTTATTGATGGACTGGCAAGCGTCATATTTAGGGTTTAGGGTGTTTGATAGACTCGCAGACATCATGTTTCAATGAATATAAACGTATTAATTTTTAATATCAAATCTTTTCATTCGAGATATGCGGATCAAGTGTCAGAAGATATTGCGAGGACAGTCACAAAGATTTAAAAATGCATTCAAAATCTATAATCGTACCTACCCACTCGTTCTTCTCCAATCCATTCAATGAAAATATTTATTATGACTGCGAGAAAACGGCTCCCCGGCGCCGTCAGAGTAAATAGCCTATCGGCTAATCATGCAATTTTATGGAGAAATGGGAGTCATAATCAGTAATATTTTCGTGTGCGCTGAAAAACATTGAACGGTTACTTTAGGGAAGAGGGTAGCCGACATTTAAGGTCGTTAGTGTAAAAACAATGGACAACCCACGAAAGGCTGGAATTGGCTATGCAGACCGAAGTAGTAAATACGAAAGATTTGCAAATCTCTGTACTGGTGCATTGGATTGGATCACCAGATGCCGAGGTATTTGTTTTAGCGTGTAAGATGTCCTGTCATTTGTTTAGCTTTAATAAGTCTTTCCGTTGAAACGAGTGATCTGAGCAAGTCCCGCAAATGATGACATACATTCTTTTTACCCCTGCCGTAAAGTTCGTGGGGTTCCCGCTGGCGTCAGACTGCTGGAAATGCAGGTGGGGTTCCCCCACGTATAATAGCCTATCGGCTAACTATCGGCTAATTATGTTTACCATGCTAATCATCGGGTATAATAAAAAGTAGTATATATCGGATATGCTGCCAGTTGAACGACTTTTGCACTGTCAATACCTTTTTGCCATCGACAACCTTTTGGTAATTTACAAATTACAAGCACTTAATTTTGGGTGTATTTGGAAAAGATAGAATCGGTCTATTGATTGAGATGCATTGAATATCTACGGATTGAGAGATTGACTGGGATATTTAATTGTATACGTTTTCTTTTCATACTGTCCAGCAATAAAAGCAACTGTCTTCATCTTTGCATTCTCGGGAAGAAAAAAATGCTATTATTGTTAATACAGAATTTTTGGATTAAAATTTTGTATATGTTTTTTATCATCAATCATATTTCATGATGTATCATCAGAAAAAGAAAAGAATGACAAAAATAAACATCATTAATCTCCTACAAATTTAGCAACCTTTATTTTTTATATGAATCAAATTTAATCTATTTTCAAAGATATTATTTTTATATTTAATAAATTTTTAACAATGAATATAAATATTTTAAATATATTTATCTAAATAATATTTTCATTTGCATTGTTTTAAATTTTTAATCTGTATGTAAATATTTCATTTTTTAACAAAAAAATCTAGATTTGTCTAATAAGTTTATTTCACTTCATTATTTAACATTTATTATTAATTGTTTAATCCAGTCACATGCAATTAGAATTTGCATACTCTCTAACATATTAACATAATCTTTGCGTACAAACGTTAGTACATTAATACTCCACCCTTTATTGATAACAATTAAAATTTGATAAAAATAGTTGACGATAAAACACATAAGATTATGGTAACATTATTGCACAAAAAATTAAAAAACTAGAAGATTCGAGAATTTATTGTGTAATTTATTTCATACAGTAAACCACACGTAGAGATGTGTGAATAGCCCTCTTCCCCTCTTCTACAGACTATGGATTCCTTCGGCAACATGTGGAAATTTCATTCGTTGAACAGCAACCATTTTGACAGCATCCATTGTTTGATTCGAGGCGGCGGCGATGGTCGTCGAAGAGGTGGTGGAAGTGGAAAATGTCAACCAGGGCGTTTCGCTGCACAGATCATGAAATTCAGATTTGGACTATAAAACGATAACCAAATACAAAATCTACTGAAATTTCGGATCTTTACATACAGTTAGAGCCCATGGCACAGTTCGTTTAGGAGATCCATAGCCTTTTGAACCTGCATTTAAAACAAATATTTCATATTCAACCATGAAAATTGTACTTATGATAAAGTAACCAGCTGTTTATAACAGGAGTTTTAGGGTAAATATCAAGATATACATTTGATTATATTTATTAATTGATTAAAAATTAAAAATATGGAAAATCTGATAAACAATACAGATTTAAGAGGCGCCTCTGCTTCTTTTTTTTAAATGAGCTTTTCCCTCATAAATAGCACCAACATATCTCGCTTAAATTTAATTTCTGTAAAGTCCATTGAACATATAAATAGGATTACATAGATTACAACTTTTCAACATACCTAAACTTTGATGAGCATGGGAGAAGGAAGGGATGCTCTGGTCTTTTGACAGATATCGCCCTTCACTACCCTTAGAGAAGAATGAGAGCAGCAGTACAAATGCAAATAAAAACACAAGGAAATCCATTTTGAGAGCCATGGTGTTATTTTCTCAGTTGAGACGAAATTGTAAGAGCACACGCTGCAATTTATATGGAATATATCGATTCCAATTAGTCTTTGCACAAATTTTTAAAATTGTTCTTCCGTGTGTGAATACGGATAAATAATGTTTTTAGTTGAATGGAAGGAAACAACTGAGTTATTTCTAGTCGTCACAAAAGTAAAACGTAGATATGTTATGATTGGACTAGGGGAGAGGGGTCAGTAGTCGTGTAGGCTAACTTCGTTAGCGTGTAGCGATTGACTAGAATAATGTAGGACCTTCGTTTTTTTTTTGAAATGTAGACTAGTCTCTTATCTATCTATAACTAAGGTTTGGAGGTGTGACTCATCATGCAACTTGCCACATCAGCGTGTCTACTGAGAAGTGTCCAAATTTTGACTTTTGGAAGATTCGACCAAAACTTAATCATGCTACCCCTAATAGTCGAACACAAAATATCATTTGTTGCTTGTAAAATATCATATTTTTATTTAAAATAAAACTTATATGCAACTTAAATGGACCAAATACTTATTGGTAACCATAAATCTATGTTTTCTCTACCTTTTATATTTAACACAAATGGACCAATAGTTGAACACATAAAAACTATTTGTTGTTATAAAAACAACACATAATTATTTAAGTTGCAACTTATATCAAACAAAAATGGACCAATAGTTGATCATTAAAACTTTTTGAAAATCCTTCACATTTATTGAAAAAATACATGGTTTTTATTATGCTCACCTTTTATATTTGTGATAGGACAAACTATTAATATAAATATTCCAATGCTTGTACATTGCTACCCCAATAGTTGTACACATAAGAACAATATTTGTTCATATGATAACAATACTTGTTTAAATGAGTGTCATATTTTATCAAATAAACATTTAATTTTATAAATGACACACTTATAGTGGATAATTTAGATATTTTATTTGAGACAAGAAAATATTTATTTCACTTGTTCATGAATGTATTTATGTTTTTTTTACTTGAACAACTATTGGTCCTATAATATCATGTATTTGGCAATATTTTGTTTAATATGGGAAATGAATATATACAAGATATAATATTAATTCATTCTAGTATTGATATGAATAATCACAATTGATTGCACGACTATTGGACCTTGCACGACTACTGGCCTCTCTCCCCTATAACATTTAACTCGTTGCAAAAGGATATTTTTCGCTGTAACTACGCGAAGTAAAATGACGGGCCAACTGGCTAAATTGGGCTCGCAAATCAACTCCTCCACACTTTGGAATGAAGATAAATCATTGTCGGAGCATGTGAAAATTAATATCCTCAATGATGCGAAGGATAAATATCTAATGTCAAAGGTAATGCTACTCTGACCCCTTGATATGATAACTAGTGTACTTCAAAGTGATAGATAAGATTACGAGGTGGGTCTGTAATTCTGTATTCTTTTGTCTTAGCATTTTATTTTGACACCTAGTATCAGCGCGGCTTAACCGGCAAACTTTAAGCTGGTTTGACCGCTTAGGTGGCAAATGTGGGCCCTTCCTATTGTCAGCATCCGTTCCTCTCACCAATGTCCATTCCCGTTTAAACAGTAGTCACCATTAACTTTAAATTCAAATTATTCCAGCACGAGGTCCTGTGGATGCATTTGATCGCATAAAGCATTTTGACTCCGTAATTTTTTTATACAAATGGTTGCTGCAGTGACGATAGTGAAAGTTCAAAAACAGGTCATGGGCATCCATCAAATCAGAATATAAGGGGGATTATTGTCACATATTATAGTTGGAAATGCTTGGGTAGACATTTATGCAAAATGTGGAAGCATAGCAAGGCACATGAACTAGTTAACCGAGTGCTCAAAGAAATGTGAACTCATGGTATGCTTTGATTGCAGGATATGCACAAAATATGTCTGTCAAAAAGGATATAGAAGCTTTCATCCAAATGTGTTTGGTAGGTGTAAATCCAAACTCTGCAACCTTTGTCATCATCCTCCCAGCATGTGTGAAAATGGGAGATTTGGAACAAGGTATGGACATCCATCATAGATAAAGGGATTTTGTTAGATGTTGTGTCTGCTACTGCCCTGCTAGAGGTGAATGCAGAAAGTGTAAGCATAGAAAAGGTTCGCAAACTGTTTGACAGAATGTCGTGATTGCAAGATATGAAAAATGTGGAACTAGGCACATGAACTATTTGACATAATACCTCAAAGAAACATGTTCTCATGGAATGCCCTGATGGCAGGATATTAACAAAATGAATTTGTTGAAAAGGCTTTAGAGACTTCACAACCAAATGCAATTGGTAGGTGTAAAGCTATACTCTACAACCTTTTTCATCTTATGCCAAATGGGAGCTTTGGAACAGGGGATGGACATCCATTAAAGCATAAAGGATAGAGGAGTATTCAAAGGTAGTTGCAACTGCTCTGAGTTTAAGGGAGTTGAGGAAGGTTTATATAAGGTATATTTTTATGTTGAAATTAGTGAAATAACTATTTTTTAGATGTGTATTATGTGTGTGATTTTGATGTTCTTAAATTGTGATGATCTATGTTCAAGTTAGAGTTCTAAGTTTAAAATTGAATAGTATTTACACACCCATAGAAGTACTACCACTATTCCTTCTACCTTTTATCCTTGTCATCCTATGAATATTATGCATTTATAGTGTGATTTTTCCTTACACTACCATTTCATTCCCTCTTACCTCTCACTCTCTTCATACATGCTTCATTCTACCCATACTTCTCATACCACTACTACCCGCACTTTTAAACCTTCAATACACTAGTGAAGTAGTTTGCTCAACTTAAAAAGAAAATTGTAGCTCTTACTCTATTACGTATAATCCTCCACATTGCACACCTTTTTCATTTGAAGTTGTTAAACACCCATTTCTCATTGGTTTTTTTTAGCTATATTTGAGTATTTTATGGAAAAGGTGGTCACAATGTTTGCCTATGAGCTTTCAATGATACATGTCTAGATATTGCATATGAAAAAGTCTTGCCTAAACTATTTCCATGAACCCTAAGTACTATGCCCTTGAATACTTTTAATCCTTAGCTCCTATTTATATCCATTATTTTGACAAGCTAGCCACCACTTTCTTACAACCCTTATATGTCAATATGGGCTTATAATCAACTAGCAAATTTAACTAAATGTTCCCAAAGATTCTACTAAGACAATAGAATTAGCTTTCAATATTTGTGTGGTAAAATTTGTGTGTTCATGTAAAAAATCTTGAACTTTAACTATTTGAATCTAATGGTTGGAAGTATGGGGCCTCCCTCATTTCCTCCAACCCTTTAAGATGTCAAAAGAACAATACATTTCAGAAAGGAAATGACAAGAAAAAATCTAAATTTTGTTGGACAGTCAAATGTCTACCACATCTAATTTTGTATCATTCAAACATTAAGGGCCTAGAAAATTTACAAAGCTTAACAAACCATTGGATAATGTGCTTCAAACTTTCATAATAATTTGGTTAGCCTTAATTTCATCAATCTATTGGATTCCTTTAGAGAATTAATTAAGATTTAAATACTGAATAATTCTTCTACAATTTTCATAGAGTTAACGAACGCCATACATATACCTATATGGTATTCAAGCATAAAATTATAGATCTCATTGGTAGTAATGTGATTCGTTATGGTGTGAATGACGGGGGAAATTTTTTGGTTGCTCCACGAAAACAAAATTTGAAATTTATGCTAATATTTTTCCATTGCATACACATTATAACAATATTGAGCACTAATAGGTATTCAATCATCCTACTAATTCTATGATGTACACAGATATTCAAATAAAGACCCTATGGATAGAAAGCATGTTTCTTCCTCTTCCCACACTTCTACAAAAACATTTATAGCTATTACTCATAAAATTTCACCTCAGGCTATGTACCTTCAATTATTTCATTTTATGAGGATATCCAAAACCACAATTATTGTGGTCCACTTTATGGTCATGGTTTTCTTCATGGTCAACAATGTGAAGGTATTCACATTGATCTAGGCAATTAGTATAACATATGCATAAAAGAATTTCATATAATTAAAAATTTAGCATCAAATAATTATACACATTTATGTGTTGCTCTAAACATAACCAATGTCATTATTGTGGACACTTCTAGCGCGTATTATCTTTTCTCTTAAAATGGAGCTTAAGGAGGTAGATTAATTTTTCCATATCATTCCTTTAATGGCTATATTTTGTATTTTACTTAGGAGATCTTAGTTACAATAATTAAATGGGATACTCTTTATGATGCATCAATGCTTAAAATATGTTTTTCAAGAGAAATTTATGAAAGTGACGAGCTCTTAGATTCATATGTACCTAGTTTCAAATCAACTAATTTAAACTTAGAAATTATATTATCACACTCGAGAACATTTGTTATGACTACAAAGGTAAGGAACATCAAGTAGAAGCTCCTTGTGAAACCAAAGATAGAATTCATTAATTATAAAAATTGCATGTGCAACAAAAGAATCAAGAAAAAATTAACAAGGAAAATAAGGAGAAAATGAAGCCATCTTCATTGCCTCCTAATACTCCTCTAGCACAAAAGAAAAATTATAAATGATTTCCTCCACCAATAAAGAAAGAATAGTATTATACCATTCCTTCATATGTACCAAATCAAGGATGATTTCCTCCCTATGCTCCAAAGAAGAATAAGAAAACAACTTTCAACAATCTCATTCTCACCTCTTTTAAAGGTGTTACTTCCATATGAGTTCCAAAGAAAAAATAGAATATTAAAAAAGAGCAATTGAATCTGACTCCACAAGTACAATAATAATGTTACAAAGGGTCTTTCTCATATTCTACATAAATCAAGCACATTCAATGACATCATATCATGATAAAATTCAAAACATTAAAGGTGGTTGTGAATCACATAAATAAGATGAGAACAATCTACTAGATGATAATCCATATAATATTATTGGTTGATATTTGGAGCTTTGTTCTCTACATACATTTCTATACACTTTACATATTTTGATGGTGTCCCCTAGTTGGGAGGTATATATTTTGGCTTTTTCCACTACCCTACTATACTGATAAAAAAATTCTATACTTTTCTATATGATTGCAATTATAATGATTACATTTAGAATTGTGTATCACATGTTACTAATATGATCATTCTCATTATGATTTCAATATTTCCAAGATATTCCACACGATTCAAATGATTATGATTACATTTTACAGTCACTTCACAAGTGAAAATTATGTTGGACACTCTCGAGGACATCTGTTATGATTGTAAGAGTAAGGAACATTAAATAGTTGTTTCTTATGAATACAAAGATAAAATTTATTAAGTATGCCAAATGAATCTATGGCAAAGAACAAATAAAAAGTTAATAAAAATGAAAAATAAGGAGCAAATGAAGCCCTTTTTACATTGCCCCCTAATACTTCCAAGCACAAAAATCAACTTATAACCCTTACTCTCTACCAATAAAGAAAGAGAAAGATAATTCCATTCCTTCATATATATGAAAACAAGGATAATTTCATATTTATGCTCTAAAGAAGAATAAGGAAGCTACTTTCAACAATCCCAATGCCACCCTATTTGAAGATACTACTTCCACATGGGTTCGAAAGAAAAATCAAAATACTACAAAAGAATAAGTGGATCCCACTCCATAATAAAATACCTTAGATTATAAAAGGTTTATTTT
The DNA here is from genome assembly GCA_007115665.2 of Sequoiadendron giganteum. Lineage (NCBI taxonomy): Eukaryota > Viridiplantae > Streptophyta > Pinopsida > Cupressales > Cupressaceae > Sequoiadendron > Sequoiadendron giganteum. The sequence goes on along the minus strand of CM021107.1, from coordinate 553,781,299 downwards.
CTATTCTACATACATCAAGCACATTCAATGAAATATTATATCATGATGAAATTGAAAACATATAAGTGGCTACAAACCATTGAAAATGTATGGGTAGAAACCTTGAGAGAATGAAATAATTTAAGATCATGAAGAGATCTTAGATGAAATTCAAATATTTTGGTGAACCTCCAAACTTGACAAATAAAATCTAAGGAATAGAGGAATGAGAAACCATATAAGTATTAATATAGGCTGATCACAAATGCTACTAATTTAATGACATTTGTGTGTAAGAAGGGTGTTGATCACTCAAAAGATTAATGAAAGAAAGAGAATGAAGGATCTAGTGAAGCCTTTATTGAGGTGTGTACTTGGGTAGAATCCCATAATCAAGAAGTTATATGGTGAAATCCAATTGTTGTAATAATTAATCTTATAGCTTTGAATCTAGTAGATCGATTCCCTTGAGTTTTTGTACTTAGCATGTTGTGTTAAAGCACATTAGCTAATTTAAAAGGATATATTTTTTATTAGTACCCTAGGTCTTGCATGGTAGGAAGAATAATTAATATATAATTAATCTCATAAGGCCTAATTATGTTGTATAACCACTCATTAAGGGAGACTAGACATACATGGTCACTCTTGTGGTTAATATTGATAATCTTAGTAGATTTATAGATGTCAAATGATTGTCATTATATGAGTGTAGAATGATGGTAATGCTAGTTATAGCTAGGTGGTGTTGGCTTGTTTAGGTGTTTCAACTATTAACTTGTGCTTGGCCCATTGGACTTGTTGTAGTTATTTATATATGTAAATGTAAGTCTAGTTAATTCAATATATAAGATCTTGTGGAAGGAATTCAAATAGCTCAAGTTTAGTGGATCTTATGTGTGATAGCCAACTATCTATAATGTATGAAATGAATAAAGCATATAACAAATTCAATACTTGATAATAATTTTATGTAGAGAATAATAGATGGTCAAGTCTATATACCTTTTCATCACTCTATGAAACAATATGTTTTGTTGTGATGGTGTCCAAGTGGAATAATAGACTATATGATTAGATTATCCCTAGAATTTTAGCAACCTTGAGCTTATGATGGCCAAAATTAAGTGAAATCTAATCCCTTACATAAATGATTGAATTAAAGGTTGGTCACAACTTATACACTATATACATTATTCATTGTAAACTCCTAGATCAAGAACCTATTCAATTTTCATAGACACATGGGGTACTAAGCATTGAAACTAATACTAATAGGTCCTAGAGATTGTCACATGATTTTTTGATGGAAAATTAAAATATCGATGATCTTTATTCTTGTATAAAATTTGGTACTAATATCTTGCAAGCTAATAATATTAAGTTTTGTAGCTAGATAATATGAACCTTAAGTTTGGATCCTTAGTGTTTACATGCAATTAAGTTGTGTTTTACCTTCAAAAAAATTCCAAGTATTTTAACATTGATTTATGAATGGATAATAAGCATCCCACTCTATGTACAGTACTTGAAATTTGATTAGAGTTGCATCATCCCTTGGAGGATTAACAACCTATTTAAAATTATTTTATTAGGATTTTATAATGCTAGTTGTATATTGAAGGGAATCCTTATCATTAGTGTCCTAAGACTCCAATGTAATGTCATTGTGTTTGTGTGTGCCTAGAGTGTAATGTCACATGGTCAAAAAATTGACTTAGATCCTTCATATTCTTTTCTAGTTTAGGACTAAGATTGAAGATATCAATCATTAACGCGTGAATTAAAAGTTTAGGAAACCCATCAAAACCTCATTGTTAAGGGACAAAGCCTAAGTTGTGTTTAGATTTGAAGATCTTCTTCATGATATTATTTCTTGAGTTTTTATTTTCAGTGTTTAGTTCCTTCCTCATCTACTCACAAATTTCCTTTATTTTTTATTCTCTCCTTCTTCAACACTTTTTCTATAACAAAATGTACACCATACCTACACAATAACCAACGCACTTGAGGATATCCATACTACCTTCTAACCATCCTCAAATTTTATGGAGGATAGAAATCACTTAGTTGCAAACTTTAGTCAATGTCATGTGATTCTTTCACCTCTCCACAAACTAAATCTGAGGCTCTAAGACCAAATTTGATACAATTGTAATCCAAGATTCCAAATGACAAAATGTCCAATCATATAACAAAAAGACTCACAATGAAAAACATAATTGTAACAAGAAATAAGGTAGTCATATACTAAATAATACATTCAAAACTTTAATCCAAAATAATATAAAACTAAAATAAATATCAATTTATACTTATATACTCTAAACTTGAATACAAATGAAAAGTGGAAGATAAGTTAGAGTGGCATATGCAAAAATAATATCAAATTAACATCTTTTTATTGTAAAGGTTAATGATATCTTTAAAAGAAAAAAAACATTATTGAATAATGAAATATCTCTATTTGAATGATGAGTAGAGTATTGAACTAAATTAAGATTATTATTTTTTCCATTTAAAATTTTTGGGACTACTTTGTATACACATCTAGTAGGGCAATTGCAGCTACATCCAACAAAAATCCTCTATCTTGATGGATGTCCATACCCTGTTCCAAAGTTCTCATTTTCGCACAAACTAGGAGGATGTTGGCAAAGGCTACAAAGGCTGGCTTTATACCTACTAATCGCATTTGGATGAAAAATTCTAAATCCTTTTTGACAGACGTATTTTGTGCATATGCTTCCACATTTTGCATAAATGTCTTCCTGAGCATTTCCAACTGTAATGTGTGACAATAATCCTCCTTCTATTCTCATCTGATGGATATCCATAACCTATTTTGAAGCTTTGACTATCACCATTGCAACAACCGTTTATATAAAACAACTATGGAGTCAGAATGTTTTATGCAAACACATCCACGAGACGTGCGTGGGAATACTTTGAATTTGAAGTTAATGGTGACTGTTGTTTGAACGGAAACGGACGTTGGTGAGAGGAATGGATGCTGACAATAAGAAGGGGCCCAAATCTGCCACCTAAGTGGTCAAACTAGCTTAGAGTGTGTTGGTTGAGCCACGCCCTGAGTGTCTGGTGGCATTGCCCTTTCATTACATGTTATTTTTATTTTTTCTCCATCATGGGGGGTAATTTGGTGTAGATGGAGCTAAATGATTGTGAATGTCTCAAAATTGATAGAGAAGTTTAGACCATCCTCCAGCAAGGAAACCTCTCCTAGTACATTGACTCCATGAATGTTCATGACTTTGTTCTTTTTGTTGAGTTTGTTCACTTCTGGAAGTTCAACACTATTTATGTTATGGGAATTTCCTTCCAGGTCATTATGGAGCTTATTGCCTCTGCTATGGGGCTTAATTTGGATGGTGTTAAAATCTTGAAGAAGGTTAGAGGAAATTATCAAGATGTCATGAAGAAGTTTCTCAAAAAAGTTTTAAAGTGAATAGTTTGGAGAATGACTTCAACATTAGGGAAGACTTGCTAGACGTCTAGAAGAAAATTGACAAATTTCTTATGAGATACATCACCTTGGAGGACCACTGTAGGCAGTTCCATATGTATCTCTTTCCCATGCTTAATCATTTTCATCACAATGTTAAAATGAGTTTTTTCTCTTTGACTCTTTGACTTTTTCTTTTCTTTTTTTTCGTTGGAGGAATTTGTCCAAAAATCCTTGATCTTTGGGAAAGATATGCCCATTAATCAAGGTCTTATTTACTATCTTTACCATTTCAATATTCTGCTCAACCCGATCCCCACCATTTGTCCTAAAATATACAACCCCTCCCTCATTCAATAGGATGAGGGCCCCCCACCCAAAAGGAGAAAATTTAACCCTGTTCCTCTGAGGCTAACCCAACCCATCCCTTGGAAGATTTCATGTCCTCTATGGACCCTTCCCCTTCCTCTTCTAAAGGGAAGAAAGTGCCTTTTAAAACAACTTAGGAGGATCTCTATATTTCTTTCTTTGATGTGGATTCCTTCCCTCCGCACTCATCATGTCCCAATTCTCTTGTTCCCCCCTTTCTTTTGACAACCCCTCCCCCATGGAGATGCATGAAACTATGTCTGAACCTAGCCCTAAAACCTCTATAGTTGAACCATAGAAATAGAGCTCTTATGACCATTCCTTGTGCTCTTGATTGGGTGATAAGGTCAATGATTTGTACATGACCTACAATACTCAAAATGACATCTTGAAGTGGTAGCTTGGCCAATGGTAGACTGCTAAAAAGAAAATTTATAGTTTAGAATCCATGGTGATGTCTAAGCCTTTGGAGTGGCTAGAGGAGGATATGAATAAGGACCAATGGGATATTGTCAAAGCGATAGTAGCCACCTTTGACAAATAGGGACAACTGAAAAATGAGCTAGATAACATAAAACATGTTAAAGGAAATGTTGCTAACATTAAAAATATGAAAAAGGAGGTGGGTTTTCTTAAAGCTAATCAGGGTAAGATTTATAGGATCTTGTAAGAAATTATTGCTTACTATAAGGAGTTTGTGAAGACTACTACCACAAATCTCTAGGTCCTCTAGCACAAGTTGGAGAAGAGGAAGTTGGACAAGTTGGACATGATTAGTTCTCACCTACCTCTCCCTCTGCTATATGAATGCCCCCAACAAAGGAAGGTGAAAAGTAAAGGAAAATCTATCACCCAAAATACTAATCAAGAGATCCTTAGTAACATGGTGTGTATGGAGCCCAAGGAGCTACCTTTTATGGAGAAGCTTGACTTCCTAAATGAAATCGAAAACCATAAAAGGCTTGAATATTATGGTTAACCAATAGTTTTTGTCTCTTGCTTTGGTGCTAGTCCTTTTTTTTTCTAGTTCTTTTCTTTTTATTGTTGGTGTCTAATCTCACTTATAGTGAGATTCATACTTTTAGCCTTTATGGATTTTTTTGTAGTGGGCCCAAGCCCTTTTCCAATTGGTGATTCTATTTGGGACAATGCTAGTCCAATGTCTCTACATTAGATTGGGTACTATCACAGTCAATTGTGTTCATTGTTCTCCATTTTTTGGAGACAGTTTACTCAAATTCTCATCAATAGCTCAACTCTAGTTTTATGCATAAAGTTACGCTTCCATTTTCCATTTCATATCGGGTTATGTTCAAAGTCTTCTCTGAGATTGTGAGTGCATCTTCAAAGTGTAATCAATTTCTATTCCCCAATATTGTGGGTGGCAACTCTGACTTGTCTCTTTTGCCAGTGCAATGTTAGAATTCAAAGGAGAAAATGAGAAGAGCTATGAGGAGAAGTCTAAAGCCATACATGTAACCCGAAGCAAAATGAAGAAGAATCCAGAGCAGAAGATGGAATTCAAGCTACCCAAAAGCAAGAAGTCATCCTAGATAAAGAAGAATGATGAAGCGTGTAAGTCCACTAAACATCTTGGTAATACACCTCCTAATTTAGATGCAAATATTCATAATAAAAATTTAAATGAACTACACATGCATTTGGTGTGCCTGGTATAAAGGAGGAGAGTGTACCCATTGCTGAAGTTCTTGATAGTCACCTTGAGATGTCAAGGGAAGAAGAGAGATGGTAATTTTGGAAAAAGGATAATAAATTCCCATCCACAAGTGGAGCCCTTAGTGGTAGATCTATGTTTGATAATTTTAAACCAAGGGGTAAATCCCATAGTATACTCTCACATCATTCTCCTAAGAGAGAACCAACTAATCTTACATTCTAGTGAGTCTAAAGATATCCTAGAAGATGAAGAAGACATAGATAAGCATATGCAAGCTTTGGAAGAGGAAGAACTTATACTCAAGGAGTTGGAGGAAAGACAAGCAAAAGAAATAGAGGAGAGAATCAGGACAAAGGTGTTGGAAAGAGATGCTTGGAGAAGAAGAATTGAAAAAATGAAAGAAGCACTAATAGAAGAACCAATTCCTGAATCTCCTCTCAAAACTGTTGGTAAAGCAATCCCTGATCCTCCTAAGGTTTCTATTCCTATGGGAACCTCTGCTACAAATAATTATATTGATTTTTTGTAGCAACCAAAGTCACAAATCCTTTTGCTATTGCTAAGAAGTTACAACTTGTAGATCATGGAAAGAAGCCTATAGGCCATCCCAAGAAGACCATCCCAACTACAAATACCAATACCAATACAAATACAAACACTTCATCTACCAACACATTCACCAAAGATGCTAAAACTAGTTCCATTCAATCAAGTGCACCTCCTGATCCTAGGATATTAAGGTTGCAATTAGCCAATGACAAGTTGTAGAAAGAATTGAGGAAAATTGAAATTTAGGCTACAAATGCAAAACTAGCAAGGAAGATTTCATTCCTCAAGATTTCTATACCTGATCTAGTAGCTTCAAGCTCTAGACACACTGATTCTGATCAACATAAGACTAAGTCAGATACATTCATGGTGGAAGTGGTGGTGGAGGTGGAGGTAACCATAAGAATAAAAATACATACTCTGAAGATGGAGAAGGAAGTGGTGATGGTGGGAAGAAAAGGGGAGGTGGTGACAATGGTTGGGGTGGAAATGGAAAAGTTAATAACTAATATGGTGATCAAGAAGACAATGAATCTCAAAAAAATCATAGAAATCAAATTAGCATGAGTCTAATGCAAGTGGATAGGTACCAACAATTGTGTTTTACTCGAATCCCTAGATATCCAAATCAGTTCCCTAAAGATATTAGGTCTGCCTTGGTAAAACTATCTGGAAACAATGCAATAAGTGGTGAGGATCACTTGAAAGCATTTGCAAATGTGATGGATGATTTTGAAGTGGAGGCTGGGGATGTGATGATGAAACTCTTCATGCAATCTCTCACTAAATATGCAAAAGAATGGTATAGAGGTCTACCCACTGAAACTATTGGTTCTTGGGAAGAATTCAAGAGGTTATTTAGAGAACAGTGCAGTGACAAGACTGATTCAAGGTTCCTCCTAAATAAATTTAACAATATCTCTAAGGGTTCAAATGGGGTAGTTGCTCATTTCAATGTGAGGTTTCAAAAGTCCATGAATATATTACCTCCTCATTTGAGACTCAATGATAGTGTATGCTTGGTGAACTATTGTAATGCATTCGATGCAAAAATGAACTATCTCCTACTAGATAAAACTCCCCAAACCCTAAGAGAAGCTTTCAAGATGGAAATCCACAATGAGAATATCAGAAGAGAAATTGGTAAAGTTGGGACAAGATATGATGTGAGAATATTGAAGAACCCCAAGAAAAAAGATAAGAATACTACAAAAAAGGATCTTCTCTTGAAGCTAAGATTGCTAATGTTGCAAGATCCATGAAGGATATCAGCTACAAGCTTGCTAGGAAAGAAAAGGGTCTCACAAATGATAAACCAAACTTTCAAAAGAATGAAAGACCTCCTCAACTGTAGGACCATCCTTATAAAACTAATTGGCATAATGGAAAGCCAATTCCAAACAATCAGAAGAATACACAAAATAAATTTCCCCCTTATCCATTACAAAAAAATTCAGTCAATTTTGTTGATGAATCACTTTGGTGTGTTGTTCGTCAACTCCCACATGATTCTCAAACATTTTTAGTAGCAAGATAGTTTGAAGAAGAGAAAGCTTAATCAGATAATTATGAGCCAATGGATGAAAATGATGTTGAAGTACATGTGCTAATGCATCTAGATCAAAATTTGTTTATGATGAGTGTTCTTCAAATGAGGAATCATATGAAGTTGATGTTGACTACTAGAGGCAAAGTTAGATTCCTATCATCAACAAATCTTCCTTGACGAGGATGAAGAGATTGAGGACATTATTTGTGCTATGGAGACAAAAGAGATGGATATATCCTTGAGAAGACCTTTTGATGATGAGTATAAGTAGATGACAATGCATTGGTGGAGCAAGCCAGGAATACTCACAAATTGAGAAGAAGAGTTGTTAATTATGATCAAGGTAAGCCTGGTAGTATTCATGAAAGAGTAGAATGCAAAGAAGCATGGGACTAAAACAAAATAACTGGCCAAGTTTAATAAGGAAGAGGCCAAGGCCAAGGAAAGTAAGGGACCTAGAATCTAGGCAAAGAAAGATGGTGCAACCAAGAATCCTGATGAAGTTGTTTTAATTGTCAAAATTAAGACTCAAAACTCAGGTATTAATCAATAAAAGAGACAAGATAAGAAGAAGACTGAGAAGAAACTTGAGCAACAAAAGGTTCAAGTTGAAGAACAAAGTTTCTAGTCCCTTATGGGTAAACCCACAAAATTGGTTTACAATTCGAGTGAGGAAGGAAAATTTTCCAAAAATGACCCCATACAAAAAAAAAATTGCTTTTAGGGGTTCAAATGAACTATTTGGTTTGAGTGAACCAAAAATGGGTTCGCTCAAACCCATTAAATGTTGGCCCCACATTCTCCTTTCAAAAAAAGCAAAGGAAATGTTAAAAGGAAGGGAGTTCGCTCAAACCAAGGTTTGAGCAAACCAAGGTTCAAGAAAACCAAGGTTCGAGAAAACCAAGGTTCAGGCGAAGTGAACCCCTTAGTGGTTTGCTCGAACCCCGCTTTTCCCCCCTTCTCCCCCTCAAGCACCAAAAAAGTCTAGAATTTTGCACTTCAAAGCTCGGGTTGAGGATGAAAAATGGAGGAGACTTCACATACCCAATTGGATGATGATAGTCCTCGGAACGAGCTATCCAATGAATATAATTTAAATATTTTTTGGTTTTATTATGTATCTATTTTTTTATTTTATTAAACATAGGTTTTTCATCGAAAATCAAGCTCTCTATTCTGCACATATGAAAAAATAGTAGATTATCAAAAAAAAATTGAAAAATACGAGTGCACCATATATTGAAGTCCTTGATCCAACAAAAAAAATGAATTTCGATACATACAATTTTTTTTATATTGTATACAATCTACCTATGTTTGAATTGTAAATGGTTTGACTTTGAAACTTGATTAAGGAAACAATATTCAATAAAACACTATGAGACCAATTGGAAGCACTAGATATCATAGTTAAAAAACTAAATTTGAAATAATTATAATTTTATCCTTCATGGAAAAAAAATTATGTTGTATACGGTGAGTGTCACTCCTTAAAACATTTGTTTGCTGAAAAAAACTAGTTTTCAAAGGAGATGTAAAAAGAAGTGCAATCTGATTCCAAAATTTTTGAAAAAAATATATTTAGAATCTACAGATAAAATGTCACAAATCACTAGTTTGCATTATCTTCAAATTCCTCACAGTTTAGCCGCTATAGGTGCTCAAAAGTGAAGATTTAGTTAGAAAAAATATTGCAGTGTCTAGTTTGGCCAAAAATTGTAAACCTCTATTGTGGGATCACCCTTATGAAATGCAAAAGTATAATCCAAATGATATGTTTCAACTAGAACTCTCTCAAGTAAAGGTGACTGTTCCACTGATGGAAATGATGAGAATTGATGAACATAAGCATAAGGTAGTGGCCCCTATCAATGGTGCCACTCAAGCTTGTGAAGATAAGAAGGTGACTAATCAGCCTCAAGTGAGTGGAAATCAAGTGAGTTAAGAGGTAATAGAGTGAGACATTGGTGAAATTCCTTAGATTTCTTTGGGGAGCATTATCACCACTTGCCCAGATAATATTGATCCATTCTATGTAACTCTAATTGTTGATGGTAAGCTGCTAAAGAATTGCATGATCAATTCAGGAGCTTCATCTAATATCATGCCAGTAGAAATAATGAAGGAAATGGGTTTGAATATCAATTATTCCTATGGAAATTTTTATTCCATGGATTCAAGGGAAACCCTAGTTATTGGAGTTATCAAGGATGTTCCATACAAATTAGCTGATTTTCTTGACAAATATTTTTTCATGAGCATAGTTGTGGTGGACATCCCACCAAACTATGGCATGTTGTTGTCAATAAAATGGATTGCCTCCATGGGAGGTAGCATTCAATGTGATTTGTCTTTTGCAACTTTTCCTATTAAGGGAAAGTATATTAAACTTGTAAGGGAACTAAGAGCTCCACATATCATTGAGTTTGTGGGAGAAGCAAATAGAATCCATTTTGTGGACATTGGCATGGAAAACTTCAGGATTGAAGAGTTATAAGAAGAGGAAGAAAAAAAAAATGCACCTCTCAAGAAAGAAGTAATGCAACAAGCTAACGATGATGACCTATGGAATATGCATTTTGATGGAGCTTGTTTAAAAGAGGGAGATGGTGCAGGAGTAATACTTATTTCTCCCAGTGGCAAGACCTTCAAATTTTCATTTCAATTATTGTTTACATGCACAGACAATGTAGCTGAGTATGAAGCCTTACTACTAGGGTTGAGATTAGTCGAGAAACATGGCATTAAGAAATGAAGGGTAATTGGAGACTCAAAACTGGTAGTTTCTCAAGTTAGGGGGAAGTATGCATCAAAGAATACTAGACTAAGATAGTATAGAAATGTTGTATGGGACTCAATTGTGTAGTTTGATGCATTTTGGATTGATTGGTTGGATAGAAGCAATAACAGGGTGGAAAATTTACTTGCTAACATTTCTCTCCTACCAAATGACATAACTTTTAATGGAATTTCAAACGTTGAGGTGCAAGTCAGACCTTCATTTCCTGATAACATAAAGAATGAGTAGGTGTTTAATGATGATGATAACATCTTTAGGTTCTTGTAGTGTATAGATGAATATGAGGGTCAAGAAATTGATTTTGCAGCCTTTGTGGAAGAAGTGGATGGTAAGGAGACTATATTTGGAAATGAGATCATCTAGTTGAAGACTAACAAAATTCCAAAAGGACTGGTTGCATTGGAAATGGTTTTTGATGGCCTTAATAGAAGCAACACTAAGAAAAGGGTATGTGCAAGATCATCATGGAAAAAAAAAGCCCTTAAGTGGCGAAAAATTCAAAAAAAGCAAAGTTAGGCAACTTGACATAAAATTTTGAATAAGTTATCTATATTATTTCAAAAATATGTAAGAGTAGAATTTGTAGAAAATTGAATGTAGTTTCTAAACTACTAGGTTTATTTTTAAAAAAAATCTATTTGGTGAAAATTTGATATTTCAATGCAGTAGTACTTAAATTTTAGGGGAAAAATAAGAAGTAGGTGTCTGTTTGATCACCCTAACCACAATAAAATAATTATATTTTCTAAGATTTTAGATATAAGTAGAGGACAGGTGTCTCAATGTGATGCATATTTTTTTGTAATTTTTTCCAAGTAAATAATTAATTATGATTTTTTTATTACAATTTTTAAAAAATATAAAAACGCATATGTCTCACAACCTTAACTTGGTCAAAACTTCATGCAATTTATTTTTTTATTTTTAATCATATAGTATGTGAAGCATAGAATGTGACACATGTTTCAGATTCAAAAAATGTGATACTGTTTGAAATCTATAGATGTTTTTCAATCAGCCTATCAATGAGGAATTTAGTCGTAATTGAAATAGAAAATGAATAATAATAATTTTTTAAATTCAAAGTAAAGCATAATTTATATTAGTGGAAAGGTGAGAATCTCCTTTAAAAACCCTTTTCATTTCATCAATTTTGGGTAAAAAAAAATTCGTCAGCCACATACCCATCATATCACCACTTTTTGGCCCATCATGATCCTGCACATACCCAAAACATCAACTCATAAGGAAGATATCAAAGAAATAAATCTCGGAATAGAGAATGCTTCAAAAAAGGTCTACATTAGCAAAAAGATGAAGCCTCAAGTCAAAGAAATGTTGATTGCTTTGATGAGAAAGTATAGAGATTTATTTTCATGGTCTTATGATGACCTGAAGGCATATAGGGAATAGTTATTTCAACATGAAATACCTTTGAAACTAAATGCCAAGTTGTTCAGGCAGAAGCAGAGACCAATAAATCCTACTTTGCAGCCTAAGATGCAAGAAGAACTTGTGAAATTAAGGGATTTTGGGATCATTAAGCCTATCAAGCATTTTACCTGGGTTTCAAATCTTGTCCCAATGAGGAAGAAAAATGGTGACATTAGGCTCTGTGTTGACCTTAGAAATTTAAATGTGTCATCATTAAAGGATAATTATCCTTTTCCAAACATGGAAGCCATGTTACAGAAGGTAACTAGTTGTGAGCTGCTATCTATGATGGATGGGTTCTCAGGTTATAATCAAATGGCGGTCAAAGAATTAAATCAGTACAAAACGACTTTCACAACTCAATGGGGCACTTATGTTTATGTTAGAATGCCATTTGGATTGACAAATGCAAGGACTACCTTTCAGAGAGTCATGGTCATGGCATTTTCTGATTTCATAGACATATTTTTAGCTGTGTATCAAGATGACCCGACTACATACAACAAAAAGGAAGATCATTGTATGCATTTGGAGAAAGTGTTCAAGAAAGCATTAGAGTATTGGATCTCATTCAATCCCAAAAAGTGTGTATTTTGAGTAAAAGAATGTAAGCTCTTGGGCCATATTGTGTCCAAGGATGGAATAAGAATTGATCTAGAAAGAGTGGCTAAAATAGATAAAATCCCATAGCCAAGGAATGCTAAAGGAATTCAATCATTCTTTGGTCAGATCAATTTCTTGAGAAGGTTTTTCACTAACTTTGTTGAGATTACAAAGCCTATTTCTAAGATGTTAAAAATGGGGGAGAAAGTGGTTTGGAATGAGGAGCCTAGTTAGGCGTTCAAAAGTATAAAACAAGCCATCAAGGAGGCTCTAGTGTTGAAATCTCCAGATTTTTCTAAACCAATGCATGTATTTTCCTTTGCTTCTTTCCATACTATTGTTGTTGTATTACTACAAAAAAATGATGAGGCTTTTGAACAACCCCTTGCATTCTTTAGAAAATCTTTGCAAGCCACAAAACTTAAGTATGACATGACTGAGAAGTAGGCATATGCCTTAGTCAAGGCTGTAAAAAAATTTAGAAAATACCTAATGGGAGATACAATCATATCTTTTGTGCCAAGTGCTACTGTGAAGGACATCTTCACTCGACAAGAAACCATGGGTAGATGGTGCAGATGGATCAATAGGATCCAAGAGTTTAACATCAATGTGTAGATTACCAAGTTGGTAAGAGGGAAATGATTAGCTAAATTGATGGTTGAAACCAACTTGGAGGTTAACTAGATAAATCAGGTTAAGTGTATTGATTTTGCACCCATCTTTGATATGCAGACTTGTAGGTGGTATAAAAGGATTGTTCAATATTTAAAAACCATGCAGTGTCCTAAGGGTATGGCTAATAATGAGAGAAGAACTTTGAAGTTACATTCTATTAAGTACGTCATCATTGACAATGAGCTTTGGTGGAGAAGTCCAAAGGGTGTACTACTTAAATGTGTTGATGGAAAACAAGCATTAGAACTTTTACAAGAAATGCACAATGGAGTATGTGGCGGCCACTACATGGCTAAAATAACTACTCGTAAGATTTTGAGTGTAGGTTTTTTATGGCCCTTAGTATTTAAAGATGCCCATAAGTTTTTTAAAGCCTGTGATGCTTGCCAAAGGTTCTCAAGGAAGTTAAAGTTCTCAGGGAATTTACCACTTAGACCTATTTCAGTCTAGGCCCCTTTTCAATAGTGAGGTATTAATTTCATTGGTGAAATATTAGAAAAATCTAGTGGGGAGCATTCTTGGATTCTTGTTGCAACTGATTACTTTACAAAATGGGTGGAAGCAATCCCCACCAAGAAGGCAACAAGTAAAGTGGTAATTGATTTCTTGATAAATAATATCCTAATCAGATTTTGAGTCCCAGAAAATATTATCTCATACAATTCCATGTGTTTCATATGTGATGAGTTCAGGGATTTTCGTGATAAGCATGCAATACAAATTTCATATTCTTCCCCTTATCATCCTCAAGGGAATGGTCAAGCTGAATCTAGTAAACAAAATTTTGATGAAGATTAGAAAAAGGGTGATAGAGAAGAACAAGAAATCTTGGGATTCAAAGCTAAGGTTTGCACTATGGGTAGACAGAGTTACTATTAAGAAAGCCACTAGGTATTTACCTTTTGGTCTTGTTTATGTTTTAGATGCTAGGCTACCCCAAAATTTTTTTCTAAAGATGTACAAGTTTGTACATGAGTATGATAGTGACATATATGATGAAATGAAGCATAGAGTTGATGCCTTGATACATTTATATGAAACTAGAAGAGAAGCTCATGACGAGTACACCAAGATGCAACTGAAAGTCAAGAGCTTGTATGATAAAAGAGGTTCTCCCAAAAAAATTGAAGTGGGGAGTATAGTATTGATGTGGAATTTACAAGAGCTCGAGATAAGGTCAAGCATGGAAAGTTTGAAGCATTATGGCTAGGCCTTTATCTGGTGTCCAACACACATGGTGAGGATTCATACTTTCTCCAAAGCTTAACAAGTGAACTTCTTAAACTATTAGTACATGGACAGTTCTTGAAGCCATATTTATCTTGAAATATGTTATACTCCATGTACATTGTACAGTACTATAAATTTTGTATATAAGTTTGTTGGGGTCTGGTCTTCTTGCCTTGTTCGGGTAGGTCCTTGTTTTTTGGTGTCCTTGTGCTTGGTTTGCTTCAACCATGAGATCTTAAATCTCGCCATGCCTGCGAGAGGCATGCATCCCCAGTCGGAGCCATTGGTGGAACCTTAAAATTTTCATGTTCCACTAATCTAAATATCCTCACTTGAGGGGTCTCTTGGTCTAAAATGAAACTAGGGTTTAGGGTTTTATGCTATGCGCGGGTTTTCACTTAGCATATTTTCCTCTTTTCCAAATCTTTGTTCTTTGGTCTAATCCTTTATTGACCTACTATGGCCAATTCCATGTTGTCTTAGTTATATCTTAGGCTTTTGAATTCATTTAGTTATCGGCCCCTTAAGGTTAGGATTCCCTGTTTACCTGTTGTAGGGAAAATTTTATCATGGTTATGGAATCAAAACCCTACTTCAATGAAGATGCAATAACCAAACATTACAAGGAATTAAACACATATATAAAATGCAAAACCTCCCTTATAATATTTGAATCGCTTCCACTTCATTGACCTTCTTTCTTCTCTAATCTGATTTGAAATGTTGGCTCAATCCATTGTGCAAATGCCTATGAAGCAAGGATAAAGCACGACATGCGAGAATACTATAAGAAAATGGAAAAAAAAACTTATGATTGCACGATTCAAAATGATAATGCAAATACAAACTCATGAGATGATCCAAACAAGGAGATGAGAGCTCAATTTATAGAGTTTAGAAAATGAGTGAATAGACAAGATCAAAAATCAATCCAACAGATGAGATCAAATGATAAGATGAGTTAGAAGGGAAACTTGCATTTAAAAGTGAGTGAGGAAAATAGGGTTAAGTAAAAATTCAAATGGAAGCTTTCATTTACACTCAAATCATTCCATTCAAAACTAAAATGAGTGTCATAAAAGACTATGACAAAAACTATGAAAAACTAGAGAGAAAATGGGAAAGGGAGAAATGAGGACGAATTAATAATTCAAAATAATTAATTGGACACTCATTTCCTAATTAGCCAACTTATAAAATAATAAATTGTGAGAAGAAAGGAATAAATAAATATTTATTTATTTATTCAGAAAAGGGGGAGATGTTAGTGAAAGGGGATTCAATAATTATTTAAAATTATTCATCCTAGGGCAGAATGATCAAAATGAATCAAAACTCCAACCCTAATGTTGAATTAGGACCCAACGGTGATTGAGAAAGAAAATTAATCAGAAAACATGACAAAATTAATGACAACTAACCAAAGTTGATTGAAATTGAGTGAAAATGATAAGGAGATCAAAAAGACCTAGGATTTGATGATGATTTGATAGGAATAAGAAATTGGTAATGACAAGAGATGATAATGATGATTCAAATTGATTGAAAATGATTGATAGGGAGATTAATTGATTGATTGAAAATTATTGATAAAGAGGTTGATAATTAATGACTAATTAATTATCAAGAAAGGTTGATTTAGGACAGATTGACCAAATAATAAAATTGTCGATCATGATGATTCAGGACCAAATGTGATTGAACAAGTTCGCTAGGGTTGGAAAGGAGTCAAAAGGAATGAAATGAATGAAGAAGAATGACACAATGTTACAAATGATAAACATCAACTTTGACATAGAAGAAATGTTAAAATTAGGTTTTGTGACATAGGCATAAACCAATTTTGAGTGTCTACATTTTTCCCCTCTTTGAGATAATGTGATTCTGAGCATTGTTTCAAAGAAGAAGTGAAAGATTATGACCCAGTAGACCAAGGAATGGAAGCAAGATGCCCCCTTGAGAGATTGTTTATGAATTAAAGGAATAAAGGATCTCTTGAAAGAAGAAGAAGAAGAATGTTAGAAAGATGACATATGATGAAAGAGAAGAATGGTTAGCAAGAAGTGAAGAATGTTAATGGATTATCGAAAAGGAGCGATTGATAGAAAACAAAAGTTGGTAAGAAGAAGAAATTAGACAAAGAAAAGATGATGAAACCTGGCTTCTTCAAGTTCACTATATGGAATAAGAGCCTTATTTTAATGTAGCAAAATGGATGCAGTGCACCATGACATGGGAAACCATGGCGATAATGCAATCCATTTGAAAAAATAGACATATTGCAGAAAAAGAATGATTCCATACCATCTTGAGGCATTACATGTGTTAAGAGTCAATGTATGTGTGGCATTCACAAATCAAACACACTTATCACATACACCCTATACATACATGCCCCAAAATTCTATGAAAACATCACAAACAAAAGATAAAACCAAAAGGATCATGAACCATCCCGACCACTCTCATCACTTGGGGATATCCTCGAGTATCATAGGAACATGATCAAATAAAATCAATGAGAGATAATATTCAAAAACCTAAAAAAATCAAACAACTATTTTGATCTTGTTGTCAAAAGGTTGGTAGTGTATTTGATAGGATGATCATGTTGTCTATTTCCATAAATGCAGTACCCCATATAAGATAGGAAAAAGTCTGGTTTCGAGTATACAACACTCTGTATAAGACCCATGATAATTGCCAAGGACAAAAGGCCAAAATGTTGATAGGTTGACAAGTTTGACCGATCTGACTGTTGCCTAGCTTAGATAGCTCATTTGTTTGTGCATGATTTTTTGTCTAATTACGTCTGATCGGATATCTATTTATGTACAAAAGGGAACTTATTTTCAATAATGAAAATGAAAATGTTTTTGGGTTTTTATGTTTCTCACTTTTTAGGTTTTTTTTAAAGATTTCTTTAAGACATTTTATAATATTTTTGTTCTTTTTCAAGGACCTTTTATGATTTTTTATGGATTTTTTTTAGGACTTTATTTGATTATTTTGAATTATTTTAGGACTTTATATGAAAATTTTGATTTTTTTCAGGACTTTATAGACTATGTACATATATAAATGCCACAACTTCTGATATGTTCATGAAGACAACTTCATTGATTGATCATGACAAATAATTTTCCCCCAATTAAATTCTTAATATATACAGTGATAAAAAAAAGGATATATACAAATAGGTCACAAAATAAATGACATACAAAGTTGACCAATCTCAGACTAAGACATGGACAAAGGGACTACATTGGGAAAGATAGGAGTGAAAGCACTAGGAACAACGAAGTTGCATGAGAAAAGAGTGAGAGTGCATTATCATGACAAAAACATACTACAGATGGAACAATGATAGACAACAAAGCAACGACTTACTGCATGTGGTGCCTATTTGCTAGGTTTTCACCATGGTACTTTCCCAAAGTGCCTATTTGCCAGGTTTTCACTAGAGGGTGAAATTTTTCTCTTTAATATTTTTCTTCATTTTTTCACTTTTTTTTCTATCACACAAGGCACTTGCTTGCCAAGTTTTCACCAAGGTGATAATTTTGTTTTGTACTTTTTTTTGTTTTTAAATTGCTTTGGTGCCACTCAAGGCACATGTTTCCCAAGTTTTCACCTTGAAGACCATTTTTTTAGGATCATAAAGGATCCATTGTTAAAGAGTAATACTTTTAGAGGTGCATGCTATTGACTAGCTTGGGCAATGGTTCTCCCTCCAGTGTTACAAGATAATAAGCCCCAAAGCCATATACTATTTTAACAACAAAAGATCCTAACCAATTTCCCTCAAATTTTCTTTTGATGATGTCTGAGGCCTGTGAATTCTTTGGATTATCTTTGACGACCAAGTCTCCAACTTTGAAATTTCGCCCTTTGACTTTCTTATTGTAGCTGCAATGGAGAAGATTTTGATAGGCTTGCAAATGTGTTAGAGTAGTCTAATGCCTTTCATCTAACATTTCTAATTGATGCAACCTAGATACTCTATACTCTTCATCATCGATCAAGTGTTGCAAGGAAACTCTTGGTGATGGGATATCAACCTCTAGAGGGAGAATAGCTTCTGCACCATAAACCAAAGAATAAGGAGTTGCACCAATAGGTGTGTGAATAGAGGTTTGCTAAGCCCACAAGGCTGGATTCAACTACACATGCCAATCTCAACCAGTATCATTGAAAATATTTTACAGTATCTTGATGATGGTCTTATTCGGTGCCACAACTTGTCCATTACTCTGTGGATAATAAGGAGTAGAAAAATGATGTTGAATGTGGAACTTCTCACAGAGTTCTCAAACATCTTGATTCTTAAATGGATGACCATTATTAGTAACTATTGCAAGTGGGACCCCATAGCAAAAAATGATATAATTCAAAATGAAATTGGAAATTTTTTTTCCAGTGATATAAGTCATGGGAAGTATTCAGTTGCATTTATTATAAACTTATGTCCATTTGCAGAGGTTGGATGAATCCTACCAATAAGGTCAAGTCCCCATTGAGAAAAGGGCCATGGAGATATAAAATGTTGAAGTTCTTGTATTGTTGCATTGATCAGGTCTCCATGCATTTGACATTTGTAACACTTCTTTGCAAAATCATGGGCTTCTTATTCCATCGTAGGCCAATAGCATCCAACACGTACCAAATTTTTGGCCAAGCTTAGACCATTTAAATGGCCCCCACATATACCATCATGAACCTCGTATAAATCCATTTGAGCTTCATCAAAATATAGACACCTGAGGATGGTTTGGTCAAAGGATCGATAGTAAAGGGTATCACCAATGATGACGTATTTAGCAGCTTGATGAATAAAGTATCTATGTTGGTTTAGGGAAAGGTTTGAGGGTAAAATTTGGGATTTAAGGTAGTCATAAATGTATTTATACCATGGGGAGTTGGGACCAACAATGACACAAATAAGTTCCGACTGTGTAATCTCAAAGGTTGGAACCAATAGTTGTTCCACCAAGAATTCATATCTTTCCATATTTTGAGGGACATCTAACATAGAAGCAATTGCTGCGATGAAATTTGCTAATTTATTCTATAATCTGGGCACTTTACTTAGTTTAATGGCAAAAAACTATGTTTTGAAAAATTCTACCAATTGTTTATAAGGAAGCAACTTTTCATCTTTTATTTCATAATTTTCATTTACTTGTCAACTAACAAGTTGAGAATCCCCATAGACTTGGAGGTTGGTGATATTCCATTGCACTGTTATTTAGAGTCTCATAACCAAAGCCTTGTACTCTGTAATATTATTTGTGTAATCAAAAGTAAGTTTGTAAGACTTTGGAATAACATCCCCCTGGGGAGTAACAAATAAGATCCTAGCTCCTGAGCTAAATCTCGTGAGTGATCCATCAAAATAAAACTACCATTCATCATAAACTATTGTTGTGAATACAGAGTCATCAAGAAAGTCTATTAGTAACCTTGGGATGGTCATCTTGGATAGGTGCATCTATCAAACTCGTTGAGAATCATTACCCATTTTGTAAACCGACCGGTGAGAGTTTCTTTGCTAAGTAAATATTTCAATGGATCAATTCTAGCCACCAATAAAGTTTTATGGTTCAACATATAATGTTAGAGCTTTTGAACTGTAAAGACTACCGCTAGACATGCTCTTTCAATGTTAGAATAGTTCAACTGATAGCTGACTAATGTCCATCTAATGTAATAAATGGCTTTCTCCTTTCCCTCCTCATTATGATGTGCTAATAAAGTGCCTAGTGATGTTGTAGTTGTTGAAATATACAAAATAAAAGGCTTTCCTTCAATAGGAGGCATTAAAACGGGAAAAGACAAGAGATAATCTTTGATTTTTTGAAATGATCGTTGGCATTGCTCTTTCCATTTGAAAACTACCCCTTTTTGAAGCAAGTGTTGAAAGGGGTGACACTTGTTATCCAATTGTGCTATAAATCTATGAATTGATTGTAACTCTCCTTGAAGACTCCTTAGCTAACAAAGATTGGTGGGAGGAGGCATGTATCCATAATTTATTTTATCTTCATAGGGTCAATTTCAAATACCCTTTAATAAATAATATAGCCTAATAACTTGCCAGATGTTACACCAAAAAAACATTTCTTAAGATTCAACCTAAGCTTGTACTCTTCCATTCTATCAAAGATCATGCCAAGAATACCAAGATGACTATCTCTAGTAATTGATTTGCACAATAAGTCATCTACATAATCCTCCATCAATGTTTGCATAAAATCATGAAATATTGTAGTCATAGCTTGTTGTTAGGTTGATCATGCATTCTTGAAGCCAAAGGGAATCACATTCCAATAGTAAGTCCCCTATGCACATGTAAAAGTGGTTTTGTGTTGGTCTTCGAGAGATATTCTGATATGGTTATAGCCTGAGAACCCATCCATTAGTGACAACATTTCATAGTCAGTTGTCATGTCCACTATAATGTCTATGTTGGGCAAAGGAAAATCATCTTTTGGGCATGCTTTATTCAAATCTCTAAAATTAGTACAAATTCTTATGCCCCTTTTAGGTTTGCTAATAGGTACCAGATTGGAAATCCATTCAGCATAATAAATTGGTCTTATAAAATCCAAATCCAACAACTTTTTAAGCTCAGCTTTGACTAATAGTGCAATTTGTGGGTGTATTTTCCTTAGCTTTTTTTTAACTGGCTTGGAGCCTAGCTTCAAGCGTAAGTGATAGAGGACAAGTTCAAGATTTAGGCTTGGCATATCTGCATATGACCATGCAAAGTTGATTTGTTTCTCAGTGAAGAATCTAATGAAATCTTCCTTTTCTTGTTCTGACAACGAAGCTGCAAGATGAATAACTTTAGGGTTATCAGGTGTACCCATATTTATTTCTTCTGTCATCTCCATTAGTAATGATGATTTTTCCTATCTTGATAGAGGTACATCCAATCTTCCATCCTTGGGCACCTCAGAGAGATTTTTACCCTCGGATAAGTCCTTTATTTTTACTTTTTCTTTGTCTAATGGCACCTTGCAATTTTCACCAGGAGACCTATTTTGTTCATTTTTTCCTTCATTTTGATTTATAATATTTCTTTTGTGACTAGAAGATGGAGTTGACTCCCCAAAGTATGTCATGGAATCCAAATCAATGGTAAAACCTTCTTTGTGATCACCCCTTGGGATACCTTCCTGAAGCTCAAAGAACTCTGCAATGGCCTCATCATTTTCAAAATGATCCAATCTTGGTGGTACTTGTTGGTCTCATTGGATAAGATCAGGGTAGATAAGGGGCATGTCATCATCGGTAGTATGTAAAGCTTGGTTTTTAGAATCAATGGTGAGAATATGAATATTAGTGGAATCATTATCTGAAGTGCTTGTTTCTGATTCGGTGCTAGGATTCCAAAAAAAATCTATCCAAGATTGAGGACAAGTTTTGGGAGGAGAGGGGTTATTCTCATGTTTGTCTTCCATAGGTAAATCATTAGGATCAATGAAGAAATTGTCTATGGCATAGGATCTAGAGGATTATGAATCCCTCTCCGCTTCATTGGAATTAGTGGTCATAACGTAAGGGATTTCCTTAGGTGTCATTTCATTATCATAATCACACCCTTTTCCACATAGGGTCACTTTGGTAGACGAGGTTCCGATTTGCAATGGTACAAAGCCTAAACCTAATTTTTTTCATCTCATCTAAGGTATGATTGGCTTGGTCCTTCCTTGTTTATTTTGGCCCAAACCACTATGTCCATCATATCCTTTCTTTTGCATGATAGTGAAACCTTTTTTATACTTTTCAATAGGTAACTAGACAGGTGGTGCATCTACTTCATCTTTGTAAAGCCAATCTAAGACATTTGCATCAAGGGTTTGTTTGTTCAATTTTTCACACCTTGAAAATGTTGTGGGAGGCTGATACTAAATAGTGTTTTTCTTTTCTTTCTGCAAGAGATGTGGTTTCCCATAAGACTTTGGGGAAATAGGGAATTTCCCAATGTGAAAGTTTTGGTTCATAGTATATTCACCACATCCTTGATCTTGAATCTTCATTTTTCCTTTGTCTAATCTTAACAATGCCTCAGGATCCACATATTGAGAAGAACTAGTAGAAGATGATTCTCTATTTACAGGAACTTGTATCTTAGGAACATATCTTAGGTTTGTACAAAACTCAAATGGATTTGAATCTTCAGGGATGGTAATTTCTATTCTATTGTAAGGATATTTCAGACACTAATGATATGTCGAAGGGACTGCTTTCATTGCATGGATCCAAGGGCAGCCCAAAATCATGTTATATGGGAGATCTAGGTCCAATACTTGCAATAGACTAATTTTTGTAATAGGACCTACTCTGATGGGCAAGACAACTATACCCTTAGAAGGGTGCTCTGCATCATCATAAGCTTTGATTATTATTCTCTTAGATGGATCTATGTCATTTTTTGAATAACCAAGAGCAATTATGACTCTTAGAGTATTAATATTTAAGCTCGCTCCACCGTCTATCAAAACTTGTATGATTTTGTAATCATGGACGAACACTTCTAGGTGTAAGGGATCATTATGATTTGGTTTGTTGCAGGGAATGCCATTAGCAGTAAAGGATACATGCTGGGAGATAGTAATATGACATATCGTGGCCTGAAACTAGTCAACATTGATGTCGGTGGGTATAGTGGATTCTCTCAGAGCTTTATCTAGGACAACTCTGTGCATAGGAGACATTTTCAACAACTCCAAGATTGAAATTTGTGTGGGTGTTTTTCCAAGATGGTCAAGAAGGTTATAATGGAATTTTTTTATGACTTTGGAGGATTAGGAGGGGCTCCTTTTATTACCAATTTGGATCTATAGGTGGCCACTTCACATGTGGCACTTTTCTCTTTAACAGTAATGGTGGAAACATACTTGCCTGACTCTCAAAAGCAATTTAAGGTGTAATTATCTGAGACACTAGTATAGTTCACATTGGCTTTCGAGTTTGAATTAGAAGTAGAAGCCTTTCCTTTGTCATGATCAAGCAATGGAGTTTTAAACATAGTGTGATTAGTGTTGGAAGACCTAGCGAGAGGTTCAAGTTCGATGACCCCTTGGTCAAGAAAATCTTGGATAAGATATTTCAATTGAAATCACAAAGTAGTTTTATGCCCTTTAGTGTGATGATATTCATAGTAAGCATTGTCATTCCACCATGCTAGTTTAATTGGTGGTTCTTCTTTTATTTAGGGCAACTTGATTAATTTTTTTTGAATTAATTATTTTAGAACCAACTCAATGGGCTCTCCCAATAGCATGAATTGTTTGGAAGGTTTTTCTCTAGATCGGGGAGGTCGACGAGGCTGATCCCAACTTTGTATCACAGATGGGTTGGGTATTGGAACATTATAAACATTTTGAACAGTAGCTCCTTTGAGACTATTGTTTTCTTGAGTATTGCTAACAGTTCTGGCATCCAAAACTCCATCATTAGTGAAATTCTTGTTTCTGGACCAAAATTTTCTCTTGTCACTTGAAGTATTTGAATTGTTATTATCCTTGTTGATCTTAATGATTCCTTTTCACACAAGAGAACTCTCAATGTTGATACCTTTCTTAATAAAATTTTCAATTGTGTTAGAAATTTTAATCTTCAGTTCATACATCATCTCTAGCACCAGATTTTGAATAAACAAATTTACTTGTTGCTCTTCTAGGATATAAAAAGAACATTGGTTGATAAAACTTCTCCAATGCTATAATAAATTCACCAAAGGTTCCCCTAGTTTCTGTTTTGTCTCACATATGTCTAGCATAGTAACCTCATTGTCAATGTTAGAAGAAAAATGGCAAAGAATTTTTAGCTAACTCATTCCATGTTTTGATATTACTAGGTAGTCGAGCATACCAATCCATAGCTTGTCCTATGAGACTATGGGGAAACAAACGCATGAGATATGTGTCATCATATTTCACTTTCGTGCATAAGGCACAAAAAGCTCGAATGTGATCTTTGGGATTTCCCTTTCCTCTATATTTTTTAATATTAGGTGCTTCAAAATGCTTAGGGAAAGGAGGAATATACAAGCTTTTATCAAATGGATCAAGGCAAAGATCTTGTTGAGTATAAAGATTTTTTGCTCCTTTAATCTACAACTCTTCAACTTGTCATTGCAATTTCTCCAATTGTTGCTTCAATGGATTTGGTGGTTCATAATTCATGCTTGGGTGTCCCCTTTGCTGATATGTGGTACCACCAAATGGATTTTGATGTTTTGACACCCCTTTCTTTTGTGTTCTTTCCTCTCACACATTTTGATATTTCTCTAGCTATTGTGGAATTGCCATATTTTGATATTGATTATGTTGAGACTGCATTGGAATTTGCATTTTCATCGATTGTTGAAATTGTGCTATGGGTGGATAATAAGCATTTTCTTTTTGTTGTTGTTTTGGCTCATATTGATTAGATGTCCCTTGTCTAGTATATTGCATAATCATTTGTTGTTGTGGTTGATATTGACCTCCCACTTGTTGGTACTTCCATGCTTGTTGTTGAGGTTGTTGGAATTGCATTTCCATTTGTTGGCTTGATGTCAGTTGATATGATGCTTGTTGATATTGCATTGGAATTTGTTGTGATTGTTGTTCTGGTTGGATTAGAATTTGCTGGTTCTGACTTGGTTGTTCCACTAAAAATCTTCTTATCAAATCCCTAGTGTGAACCTTTGGTTCCATTTTCTTTTGAAATTTCACTTGTGATATCATACACATTATCTTGTTGAAAGCTTTGGCCAAGTTAATTTTTTTTGGGTGCTCATATTGACCTGGGACACGATAGGTGGTAAAGTTGCTTGTTGCTTGATACACAACTTTGGTTGTGTTTGATGCTCTAGCATATTCCTCACCATTGTACATGAAATTGTGACTGAAGGACCTTGCTTCATACGACCTTGTTGTTGTAACATTGGTTGTGATTTCATATTACTGGTTATATGATGAGTAGTCATAATAGGAGGTCCTGATTGCATGCCCACATTTTGTTGTAGATTCTGACTTGTTTGCGCATAGTTTACCATAGACAAGGGATTTGATTGTGCCTCTTGATTGGTTTGACCATAGCCATCCTTAAGAGAGGGAGTTTGTTGTGTATCAATGCTTGACACATCTGGTATATGTGGCATCCCTATGGTGAACATCTTGTGTGTCCCTTATGGGAGATCTATTTGAGGTATTTTGGGTATTTCTCTAGTCCCAACTAGTTCTGACAACAAATACTGACTTGATACATGTGATAGGAAATTAAACAATGGATTGTCAATTGTTTCAAACATTGGTTTGGAAGGAATATCCACTTTTATGCCCTTAAGCGAAAAAGCTTCAATTTGTGAATCACCTTCACTTTTGGAATGCTCAACATTTGGTTGTAATTGTGACTCATCTTGAGGTTCTAAATTTGTACCATAGTTCTCTGTGATGTACTGGAAATAATTTTTAGGATGTCTTTTAATCATTTTCCTCATCAACTTCTCCATTCCCTTGGAAATTTTGGGATCTTTAAGAGCACTATCCAAATATTCTAAGGAATCTGAATTAGTAAACACATTCACTTGATCAACTGGCATAGTTTCTTCTTCTTGGAAGTCTATAAGAGACTCAAACTCTTGTCTGGGACTATGTTTGACATGTGAGGTGGAAGCCTATTGGGATTGGTTTATTGGTATAAATATGGGTTCGATAAGAGGTGGTGGTTCTAATTGCATCATCCGATATTGCGGTATCAAGCTGCTGGGAGAGCCCATGGTCAATTTGATATTGAGTTGTTGTAGTTGATATCACTTGGTTCGAGTTACTGGGATATAATCTATTAGAAAAAATGTAACTTCTTGAGATTTTTTGGATTTGGACCTTGTTTCAATAGGCATGTCACTATACAATATAATTTTTTTTTATTTTTTTGGAATTTTTGGGATTTTGAAATGAAATAAGATGCAACTAAGGGAAAATGAATGCAACCCTAAAGGATAATGCAACCTAGATGATGCTATTTGAGGATCTCACAAACTTTGGGAATGAAAAGCTAAAGATGTATCCTTGGACACTGCAATGAAGTCTAGACCTTAAAAGGATAAAGGACCAAAATGAGAGGACAAAAGGACAATATATCACTTATTGCTTGGATACTAAGCGAGGTTTGACAAGATAATGTTGATAAAATGGATAAATTTGGGATGGGGCCAAGACTTCATAACAATGACCTAAGGTATGGTCCAAAGATTTTATTTTTGAAGTTTGGTAAATCCAATTTTGGAAGTCTAATATGTAAGGATTTGATATGAACTAAGGATATGATATACAATAAGGATATGATATACAAAAAGGATATCAAATGGCCTAAGGATATGATATGCAATAAGGATACTAAACAAGCTAAGGATGAACTAAGGATATGATATGCAATATGGATATTATGAGGACAATGCAAAAAGGTTGTGAAATTATGACCTAAATGCAAGAAAGCAATGGTAAATGCAAAGGAGATAGGAAATATATTCTAAGACCTAAGGTTAGACAATGCAAAGTCTAACCTAAAGTGACATACATATCGAAACAAGGTATCCAACCATATGATAAGCCATGTTGTGAAAGGACTTGGATGATAACTTCAAATTTTGACACAAGCTAAAAATTTTGGGAATTTTTTTTGTGTTTGAACTTTCTTGTTTTGGTCAAGTTGGTGTTTAGAAATGTTGTTTTCAAAGATTATTTTTCATGATCTTGTTTTTGGAAATTTGTTATGCTGACAAACAAGAAGACATAATGGCAATTTGATTTTAAAAGAAAACAATCATGCACATTCAACAACAAATCCTATGGTTGGTCAGGGCAATATATGTTGGTTCCCACTTGAGATTTCTCCTAGCTGCGTCTATTCAGAGTGAATGAGCTAAGAACTTAGTAGCACTGGCTCCCCTCTATGACACTCACTTCTCAGGCATACCAAGT
Source organism: Sequoiadendron giganteum (assembly GCA_007115665.2). Taxonomy (NCBI): domain Eukaryota; kingdom Viridiplantae; phylum Streptophyta; class Pinopsida; order Cupressales; family Cupressaceae; genus Sequoiadendron; species Sequoiadendron giganteum. Next base: position 553,753,987 of record CM021107.1, on the reverse strand, counting down.
TCCAAATTCCCTAAGACCACAAGGATCTCAATGAAATTTCCATCTCTACAATGAATCGTGAAAGTGTGGGATGGCTTGAGAGGTCCAACCTCCTACACCAACAGATAAAAGGATTTTGGATTTCTACACAAAGGTTTCTAGTAAGGGCATCAAGTTCAGCGGATACTATGATAAACTCCCTCAAGAGGTCTCCCAACCCTTATAACAAAGGCTTTCGTATCATAAAGATATTAGAGGAGAGTTATCACGTACCACTTACCGTTGATCACAATTTTTATCGCAACTACACATTTATATAGCGGTTCAGAAGAGCTTGGCTTTAGCCCATTATTGCTTGGTTCATTCGGACCTTTCGAAGCGGGGTGGTAGGCCCTCTAAAGGTAAAAATATCCAAAAGACAAAGAAGACATGACATACACTCCTAAGTTTTTTTTAAGCCCAAAATAAAAATGTGATCTAGTACTCATTTTCAAATTGCATTCCTTTGACTGCGTCTCGCACCAAATTAGTTAGTAGTTTTTTTATTTTCAGTCTTTGTAAAATGGGTGTTTATGTTTTCAGCTTTTGAGTCTCTAACATGTGAACCTACAATAGAAAAACCAATGATTAGCCACATAATAAAAAATTAAACTATGAAGGAAAAAGATATTAATCTAAATTAAAAACTAAGGGTATGTGCAGGATCATCATGGAAAAAATAGGCCCTTACAAGGCGATGAAAATTCAAAAAATCAGAGTTAGGCAACTTGACGTAAAAATTTGAATACGTTATCTATATTATTTCAAAAATATGTAAGAATATAATTTGTAGAAAATTGAATTTAGTTTCTAAACAACTATGTTTTTTTTAAAAAAAAAATCAATTTGGTGGAAATTTGAAATTTCAATGCAGTAGTACTTAAATTTCAAGGAAAAAATAAGAAGTAGGTGTTTGTCTGACCACCCTAACCACAATAAAATGAAAATATTTTCTTATAATATTTTAGATATAAGTAGATGATTCATGTCTTGATGTGATGCATATTTTTTTGTAATTTTTTTCTAAGTAAATAATTAATTATGATTTTTTTATTACAACTTTTAAAAAATATAAAAACTCATATGTTTGACCACCTTAAATTGGTCAAAACTTCATGAAATTCAATTTCTCTTTTTCTAATCCAATAGTATGTGAAACATAGGATGTGACGCATGTTTTGGATTCAAAATATGTGATACTGTTTGAAAGCTATAGATGTTTTTCAATCAACCTATCAATTAGAACTTTAGTCATAATTCCAATAGAAAATGAATAATAATTATTTATTAAATTCAAAGTAAAGAATAATTTATATTGGTGGAAAGATGAGAATCTCTTTTAAAAACCCTTTTTGTTTCATCAATTTTGGGTAAAAGAAAATTCGTCAGTCACATGGACCATCATATCACTTACATGTCGCCACTTTTTGGCTCATCATGATTCTGCACATACCCCTAATCTAAAATTAAAAAATAATCTAAATTAAAAACTAATCTAAAGTTAAAACTAATCTAAAATTAAAATTAATCTACATTACAAATTAATCTAAATTAACAATTAAATTAAAATTAATTCTAAAGTAAGAACTAATCTAAAATTAAGATTATTCTAACTTAAAAATTACCTAAACTATAGATTAGTCTAAATTAAAATGTAAATCTAAACTAAAAATTAAATCAAATTAAGATTAAATCTATTTTAAATTTAAACTAAATTAAATCGAAAATTAGTCTAAATTAAATGAAATCTAAATTGAAAATAAACTAAATTAAATTACAACTAAACTAAATCCAAAATTAGTCTATACTAAAACTAACCAAACTAAACTAAAATTAAAAGTAAATTAAAATTAAAACCGAATTAAGACTAAAAGTAAATTAGAATTAAAGCATTACAGAAGAATTGTAATTGTTTATACTCTGGAATGGAAGCGGCCATAAAAAACAAGTATTTTGCAATTTCTTTTTTATAGTCTCATGCTTGTGTGTTATTCAAACAAAACCCCAATCTAGGTAAGCTTCAAGTTGCTCCTTGGGCACATGCAAAGTCTGGAGGCAGGATGTTGCTAGAGAAAGGTATGAGGAAAAGAGCTTATGTGGATTTGGTATTAGAAAAGGCACAAGGTGCGGGTGTTGCTTCAAAGGATTGAATGAAGAGAATTTTTGGGAGGAAGAGGATTCAGGTGTTGGAAGTTCATGACTCAGAGGAAAGCCAAGGATAAAATAGTCTAGTAGATATGGAAGAATAAATGTTGTGCATGGGTATTCCTGAGAAATTTTGATAAAAATAGTGCTCATAGTTATCTATGTTATAGTTAAACGGGGTATTCTATAAATGGGAAAGTAGTATCTCTATTTTGGTTTGTATGTTCGATATGGTAATGGCTGGTATCATGAGCAGATGGGTATGTCCAGGGGATGGATTATAGCTTTGCATTTTGTAATGACATGCAAAGCAATGATGTTGATATGGTTAGAGAAGATATTTACTTATGGCGACTGTATGTTTAAAGATTCAAAATACATTTCCAATCTTAGGTGGTAGTCATAGTCAATTTTGTAATCTTTTATTCTATATTAATATATATAGGCACTCTACCTCTTTACCTAAAAAAAAAGATAAGTTAAAACTAAAACCTAAAGCGAAATTACTTCACACTCTTAGTTCAAAATGGAATTATCACAGATTCCATGATTGCAGGATACGCTTGAAATGGAATGTTGTGATTGCAAGATACACTCAGGATGAAATACTCTAAAAAATGTCGTCATTGTAGGATACGTTCAAAATAAAATGTTGTGATTGTAGGATACACTAAAAAAAATGGCGTGATTGCAGAATTACACAACATGATTGCAAGATAAATTCAAAATGGAATGAACGATGCTTCAAAAGGTTGTTTCAAAACACATAATTTCATAATTAAATCAACTTCTGGTTCAAAAGGTCATTTCATGAGCACCATGCAACTCTATACCATCATGACCGATGCTTAATTTGTAGAAGCGGTAAAGCCCTAACAAAGATTCGGCCCTCACAAGATAATGTATATGTTCGAATATCAACAGTCGTATGAAGGAAAAGGATAGTCAAGGAAGCTTCTCTCCTAAAGGCATTATATGGCGGATAAAATTGATGGATGAATCCATCTCAAATTTTTTTTTTTTTTGTGATTTTGTCTGCAAAAATCACTTCAAATTCTGCATTAAATGATGTTATTAGTAATCAAACCAAACATGTGGCTGCCAATTCATATCAGGGACTATATCCAATTGGGAGCAAAGGTTGAATACAATGAATGAGTTATATCAAAAAGAAATGATATCCATACATTTAGATTAAACATAAGCACATTGAACAAAAACACACTGATCTGTGAATGCTCGAAGCGTAATGCTTGTGAATAATATGTGAATAATATAATGCCACTCATTCATTTTGGGTTCACCATTTAATGTAGGGGAAAATTTATGATAGTTATGGAATCAAAACCCTACTTCAATGAAGATAAAACATTACAAGGAATTAAATACACATATAAAATGCAAAACCTCCCTTATAATATTTGAATTGCTCCACTTCACTGGCCTTCTTTCTTCTCTGATCTGATTTGAAATGTTGGCTCAATCCATTGTGCAAATTCTTATGAAGCAAGGATAAAGCATGACATGCAAGAATACTAGAAGAAAATAAAAAATCAAACTTATGATTGGACAATTCGAAACGATAATGCAAATACAAACTCATGAGATCATCCAAATGAGGAGATGAGAGCTCAATTTATAGACTTTAGAAAATGAGCGAACAAACAAGATCGAAAATCAATCCAACAAACAAGATCGAATGAGAAGATGAGTTAGAATGGAAACTTGCATTTAAAAGTGAGTCAGGAAAACAAAGTTATGTAAAAAAGAAAATGGAAGCTTTCATTTACACACAAATCATTCGATTTGAAACTCAAATGAGTGTCATAGAAGACTAACAAAAATATGACAAACTAGAGAGAAAATAGGAAAGGGAGAAATGAGGTGGAATTAATAATTCAAAACTATTAATTCCACTCATTTCCTAATTAGCCAATCTATAAAATAATAAATTGTGAGAAGGAAGGAATAAATAAATATTCATTTATTTATTCAAAAAAGGGGGACATGTTAGTGTAAGGAGATTCAATAATTATTTAATTATTCATCCTAGGGAGGAATGATCAAAATGATTCAAAACTCCAACCCTAATGTTGAATTAGGTCCCAACAATGATTGAGAACTTAGATAATTAATTGAAAAACATGATAAAATTGATGACAACTGACCAAAGTTGATTGAAATTGAGTGAAAATGATAAGGAGGTTAGAAAGACCTGGGATTTGATGATGATTTGATAGGAATAATAAATTGGTAATGAAAAGAGATGACAATGATGATTCAAATTGATTGAAAATGATGGATAGGGAGATTAATTGATTGATTGAAAATAATTGATAAAGAGGTTGATAATTAATGACTAATTAATTATCAACAAAGGTTGATTTAGGATAGATTGATCAAATAATAAAATTGTCAATCATGATGATTCAGGACCAAATGTGATTGAAAAAGTTCGCTAGGGTTGGAAAGGAGTCAAAAGGAATGAAATGAAAGAAGAAGAATGACACAATATTACAAATGATAAACATCAAATGTGACATAGAAGAAATGTTAAAATTAGGTTTTGTGACATAGGCATAAACCAATTTTGAGTGTCTACACCTGTCGCACAATATTTCCCTTATTATTTTGGTTCGGGGTTGATATTTTATAAAGTTGAAAATTTGAACTTGTTTGGCCTTTACATCATTTGAAAAAAATATTTTAAGTCCTTTTATGTCCCTTGTCCTCATTATCCCTAGGTGGTCACCTCTTTTAAAACAATCTTTTATGCATGTGCTAGTTTTTGCACTTAGGTTGTTGTATCGCTCATCGCAGAAGCTTTATTACTCATGAGGTTCCTTTCAGCGATGAGAAATGGGCCTTTATTTTCCTTTGCATCATGCATCACCGAAAGCTTTTAGCCTTCATGTTCCATTACAATGACACATGATGGCTAGTATTGTCCTTTGCATTGTGGATACCTCATGTATAACTCAAGATTTTGTGCTTAACAAATTCTTTTAGCAAAGTTTGATGGCATTCAAGTATCCTTTGTATCGCATCATCCCTTCGCATCACAATTTTTTTTTATCACTCATTTCTATTACAATAATGACCGATGTGAAAGTGAGTGACCATGGGCTATGATCTGGCCAAATGTCATTATCTAGTGCTATCTCCCATATCTTCTATTGTCGAAAGCCTCTTCATTTCCAAATCAACTATGGTGATGCATGATGGACTAAGGCAGACTCTTTGTATTGCTGGGAACTTCTCTTCGCTGAAGTGTAAGTGTATATTTGAAACACCTCAACAAAAAGTGATGGAGATGAGTGATTATTCTAGCAAATATGTTGGTGAATATTCCTTTCATCGGAAGTTTTCTCCTCATTACCAAAGTATGGGTCTAACTTTGAAACATTACTGCGATGAGCGATAAAGTTCAAAAGCATTGTCGAGACATGAAGTGGTTACATGGTAGCTTCCTAGGGTATCATCATTTTTTTTGAAGCACACTTTTGGAAATAAAAAGTGATGGTCAAGGAGAGTTGTGGATGATGTTTTAAAACATAAATATCGATGGCCTAAATTTAAACCTAAATGGCTACTTGGCGATTTTCCTGTGCGAGCTATCTTTCAAACATTAATGGAGAGGACGCTCCATTTCTGAGCCATTAAGAGGGTTGTTGGTCCATTTTCTTTTACAATTGAAACCATTTGAGAGCACAAGAATTGGTCAAGTGAAGAAAACTGAAATCAAGCTCCAAGCGAAGAGAATTTGAAGAACAAACTGCTAGTTTTTCCCAAGTAAGTTGAATTTTATGCCTTTATGAGTAATTTTCTAGCATTGGGTAGTAATAATTGAGTATATTGGTTGGGTTTGCAATGTAGGGTTGTTATTTCTATGTTAAAAAATGGAATTATAATTATTTCACGTAGGGTTTGGGAAGGAGAGTGATTTTTTTTAAATCAAGTCTGAACCCTATGAATTTAGTTTTTAGATAGTAATTCCAAGTTATTTTAAAACCTTGGTCCCAATATATTGTGCAAAATGAGTGAACCCAATGAGTCTACTACTAAACCTAAGAGGAAACCTAAATAAAAAAGGGTCAAAAGATCAAAACCCTAGGATGACAAAACCACACCTAAGTTGGAGGTGCCTAAGGAATCTGCAAAGAAAAGAATGGTGAAGAGAGATTATTCTTTTTTTATGGAAGAAGCTTCTAAGGATCCGACCATAGAGGTTAAGCTAGTTGGGAAGAGAAAAATTGGTGAAGGTGCATTGACAACTAACTTTTAGGATTCGACTTTGGGGATTATCTCGTAGAGTGGTTTAAGGTCTTGCACATCTTACAGGGTGTTCATAGTGTTTGTATCTTTCCTTAGTTGAATTTTTTTGATGTTTGGTGCTCCAAAAGTTAGTTTCTTGAGTTACAGTTTATGGAAGGAATGTTTGAGTATACAGGGTGTGTACATTCTCTATTTTAGTATTTTTGTGGAATTTTCTAGATTATTCTCATGTGACCTTTGTTGTCTATGAGTTATTTTTTGGATTAATAAAAGCGTGTAGTTAATTCTTTAATGGCGTCTACATGTGTTCAACCAACCTTGGGTGTTTAAAATAATTGGAGAGTTGCTTCAGTGTTTGTGGAAGTGTGGTGTGACATGTATGAGTGGATTTAGGTCTAAGTTAAGGTGTGTTGTGGTTTTCCTTCATTCCTTTCCACCACGGGAATGTTTTGGTTCTGACCTAATTTAAATTTTCATGGTTGAGGTGCATAACTAACCTTGGAGAATTTTTTCAAGGTTGAAGATGGTATAAATACGTGTTGATTTGTTGAGGGATGCTAAGATAGATGTGTGTGATGCAAATGATGTGAATTGCTAAGTTGTAAGATTCAAATTTATGAAGTGTAGTGTGAGCTTTCATGTGTTAGATTATTGGATGCAACGAGCAGAAGGTGTCTACAATCTTCAGTACGACTATGAAGGTGTTGGGTAATGCAGTGGTGGATTGTTCTATTGCATTGAGATGGATTTCTCATTGTAACACTCTTCTCTATATTATTTTCTATTATGGTAGTGAGCCTTTCTTTCTTTTAGGAAGTGAGCCCTTTGTAATTGATGTTTATATTAATTTATATTGTGAGCTAATCCTCAACTTAGTTTTCCCCTTCTTGGTTTTTCCATGTAAATCTATTGTTTCTTTTTGCATGGTGTTGATTTGGTTATGTTTTTGTTATTTTCTTTCATGACAAATCATTATAATAGACTAAGGGTTAACTGAATTAATGTGGATCTAAATATTTGTGATATTTTTGAAGTTTTAAGGTACAACTGATTCACCCCCTCTTAGTTGTCTTGTGCATTCAACACCCTTAAGCCATCATAATTTATCCTAATTTAATGTAGTCGAATGAGATTTCACATCATATTAACAATTATTTTCTTTTCATTTACATGCCTTAGAAATAAATGAGCCTTACACATTTTTTCATTTGTATTGAATCAGGTCATTTATATTATGGATTAAGGGGATTTTTAAGAAAATGGTTTAAGGGGATTACATTTACCTAGAAATTTAGCTTTTTGTGTATGTTTTAAATTTATTTTTTAGTATGTACATGTATTTTAAAATTACATATTAGATCTTAAATTTTGAAATTTGTATGTATGGTCAAGTTGAATTATGTATGTATGTGTATGTACCCTATTTTTTAATTTTAAACATGTATCTTAAATATTGAAATTTGTATGTATGCTCAAGTTGAATGATGTATGTATGTATGTATGTGTATGTATCCTATTTAAACACTCATGTACATTTAATTTTACTATTTCTTATAATTTTGTACTTGTTTGTTAATTTTGTATAAGTTTTGCAGGTTCACTTAAATATCATGGATTAGTTTGATATTGAGTATATCCATAATCCACCACCTCAGCCCCCTTAACCTCAACACCCTCCACCTCCGCTTCCTCCACCTCCACCTCCCCCTACACCTCATAACCCTCCACATCCACCCCCTCCACCTCATAACCCCTCAGCTCCACTCCCTAGATCCAATTAGGCTCGCTTGCAAACTCGAATCAATGATAAAATTAGATCTATTCAATATCAAATAAATGCTAATCAAAATGAAGCATTGATACCACCCCACTTGAGGCATTTTACATCTTCAATGCAAAATGTTGTTGATGTTATTAGGTCCATTGATGTGGACTTAGACATCAATTTAGAGCATGTAGAGACAGGTCTTGTACTAGAGCATCTAGAGTAGCCTCATATGGTAATTTAAATATGATAAATTATAAATTAAATTTAATGAAATCATTTTTAATCATCTTACATTTGATTTCAACTTTCTTTATCTTGTACATAGTGATTTAGATCATCTAGGTAGTTTGTGTGGAGTGGATGTAATACCCCTCCATTTTGTCCTTTTGATTGAACAATGTTCTACACTTTAATGTTGTACTTTTTGTTAGTACCTTGACTATGGTACCCGGCTATTATTTGTTCGCTATCTATAAAGT
>CM021107.1:553705289-553745202 GCA_007115665.2 Sequoiadendron giganteum | reverse complement strand
ATTAGCTAAGAAGTTTGTCAAACACTTTTCCTTTAACATAGAAAATGAAATAACCATAGCAACCTTGTGTCACACAACACAAGAAGACAGTGAAACTTTCACCACTTTCTTCCAGAGATGGCGAAGTCTAGCTAGCAGATGTCTAGTTGAAATACCAGAAAAGCAAAAAGTCACGATATTCCTTGAAAACATCAACCCAAAACTGAGAAGTGACTTAAGGGTACATTGCTTTACTTCATTCCTAGACTTGGTACAAAAGGGCATCATCCTCGAAAAAGGCCTTATTGACAAAGGAGAAATAAAAGTACCAGGTAGAAACCCAGTCATTCAACATCAAAGTGCACCCAATGATAGGAATTAATTCCGGCCTAGAAACAAAAATGTTACAAATGATGACACTGTTGATGCTAAAAACATACATACAGGACCAGTTATCACACTTAGAAGTTACAACCATTTCAAGAGGAAGTGAGTGCTTATGCCAACATCGAAACATGTCATGAACCACTTCCCCCAGTTTACGATGAATCCCCCATTTATGATGAATCCCCTTACTTGAGCGACAGTGAATGGGATTCCCTTTCCTCTACCAGTACCATGAACCTAGGTAGTCTATTTCGAGAACTTGAGATCATGATAAAATCCTTACCAAAGTCATCTAGTCCTTGTCATAAGAAACAATTGTCCAAAGAAGAATGGATTCAACACTATTATTGGGAAGCCCTTGATCACGCATCTTGGGCACCTAAACAAACCATCTTCTGAAAACCTAGCTGTTGTGATAGTCCCACGTCAGAATTTACCTATCCCTAGGAAAAAGACCAAGAAGGAGTTAGTCCAAAACTTTTATGACCATGTCAACGACTCCATATTCACCTTGTCAGCTTCCACCTTAGAAAACTACGATGATAACATGCCCCTTGTATATCCCGAACTTATCGACTAGGATCAACAAGGTACACCCATCTTAGACACATTCGAGAATGATGAAGCATTAGCTGAGTTCATGGGACTTTGAGAATGCATACCCAGAGGGGATCATAAAGCTGGTTTTACCATAGACTTGGATGACAAAGCATATTTTGGGGAGTCTATTTACACCTCTAGTTGCAAAAATGAGAATAAAAAAAAAAGAGAAAAGATGAATCCCTAGGTGGAAACCTAAAGGCGCCTTTGGACGAAGAAACAGTCAAAATAAAGGACATATCTGAGGGAAAAAACCTCTCAGAGGAACCCAAGGATAGAGGTTTAAATATTCTCCATGTTGAACATGAAAGGTCATCGATGCTATTAGAAGAGTCTGTGGTAGTCAACATAGGTATAGAAGAAAATCCTCAGATGGTATATTTTGCAACTTCTTTAACAGAGACAGAACAACTTGAGTTTAAGGACTTCTTTACGAAGAGATAGATAAAATTTGCATGGTCATATGCTGACATGCTTAGGTTAGATCTAGACCTAATATTGCACCATTTACCACTACAACCAAGTATTAAGCCAGTCAAATAAAAGTTAAGAAAAATGCATCCACAAATTGCCTTACTGATCAAAGCAAAACTTAAGAAACTCCTAGATGTCAAATTCATAAGGACCATAGACTATGCAGATTGGATATAAAATATTGTACCAGTGACTAAACCAACTAGGGGCATTCACATTTGCACAAACTTTAGAGACATCAACAAGGTATGTCCTAAGGATGACTTCCCTTTGCCAAATATAGACATGATAGTAGATATTACAACAAGCTACGAGATGCTATCCCTCATGGATGGTTTCTCTGGATATAACCAAATTAGAATCGCAGCTAAACACCAACATAAGATAGCTTTCGCATGTCCATGGGGCACATACTCTTGGAATGTTATGCCTTTTGGCCTTAAGAACACAAGAGCTACCTATCAATAGGCCATGACTACTATTTTCCATGACTTTGTATATACTCTCATGGAAGATTATGTAGATGATATTATAGCTAAATCAGAAACAAGGGCAGATCATTTGAAGGTTCTAGACAAGATATTTCAGAGGCTAGAGAATTACAACATCAGACTAAATCTGAAGAAATGTGTCTTTGGAGTGAAATCAGGGAAACTTCTAGGGTATATTATATCTAGAAGAGGCATAGAAGTAGATCTAGAGAAGGTAAGAGTTATCATAGAAATGCTTCCTCCAATCAGCATAGGTCAACTAAGGACACTGTAGGGAAGATTACAATCTATGAGGTGTTTCATAGTACAACTCGCAGATAAAATACACCCATTTCAACATCTATTCAAGAAAGGAGTACCATTTTTTGGGATGCCTAAATGTCAAGAAGCCTTCCAACAAATCAAGGACTATTTTCTCACTCCACCTATCTTAATGCCGCCAACATATGGAAAGCCATTGATACTATACATTTCAGCATCTCAGTTGGCATTAGGAGCTCTTCTTGCACAAAACGATGATCAAGGTCGTGAAAGAGCAGTCTATTATATCAGTCATACCTTGATAGGATATGAATTGAATTACAACAACATTGAACATGCCTTTCTAGTGGTAGTCTTTTCTACTCAAAAACTTCGGCACTATATGCTAAATCGTCAAATAGTGTTAGTGGAAAATATTGATCCGCTCAAGTATCTCCTAAGGAAGGCAACATTAACAGGCCAATTGGCTAAATGGGTTATGATACTTAGTGATTATGAGATCCAATATGCGGAAAGGAAGGCTATAAAAGGATAGGTGATAGCAAATCAGTTAGTAGATGCACCCATTAAGGCGGATCATCCTTTAGTGGCAGATTTTCCTGATGAATTTCTCTTCAACATTGACGTTAGTACCGAATGGAAACAATACTTTGATGGGTCACATACAAATCGTGGTTCAGGAGCAGGTATCCTATTTGTTACACCTCAAGGTTATACTATTCATAAATCATTTAGGATTGCTTTCCCTTGTACTAACAATATAGCAGAGTATGAAGCCTTAGTGACAGGACTAAGAATGGCAGCACAATGGAAGATTAAGAGTCTACATGTTTTTTGGTGATTCTCAACTAGTAATCCGATAAGTAAATGATGATTATGAGACTAAGGATGAGAAACTGGCCCCTTACAAGTGCATGGCTGATAGTTTCAAGCAATAATTAAATGACATTACCTTTCAATAGATACCACGTATTCAGAACAAGGCTGTAGATGCTATGGTAACTGTGGGTTCCTTGTTGGATATTCCGCATAACGTGCCTAAGTTAGAGTTTTTTGGTTGAACAGCTGTAGGTCCCTACCTATGATGTCCCCGATACTATGATGGTGTGTACGATTGTTGGTCCTACTTCCCCTTGGTGCAAAGACATTTTTGACTACCTGAAAGACCAAACCTTACTTCTAGAATTGTCCAATAACCAACGCAGAACCTTTATCCGAAAGTCAGCTAAATACACCATCATTGAAGATACCCTATATAGACGTACCTTAGATAACACCCTAATGAGATTTCTCAATGCTGAAGAAGCACAAACAACTTTGAGAGTGGTGCACGAGGGTATATGCGGATCCCATTTGAGTGGTCCTACTTTAGCCCATAAGATTATGAGACTAGGTTATTATTGGCCTACAATGGCGAAAGACTCATATATCTTTGTAAAGAAATGTAGACAATGTCAGATACATGGAGATTTGATAAGAGCACCAGCACAAGAGCTTTGTCCGATTCCATCACCATGGCCTTTCACCTAATGGGGACTTGACCTCATAGGTAAGATGCACCCTCCCTCATCCAACAGTCATAAATTCATCATAACTACCACTAAATACTTCACCAAATGGATTGAAGCTATTCCCATGACCTACATCACCGACACACAAATATCCAGGTTTATCCTCAACTATATCATTTGTCGGTATGGTGTACCCCAATCCATTTTTATAGATAATGGCCGCCCATTCAAGAACCAAGAAGTATGCCATCTATGTGACGAGTTCCATATCAAACATCATTTCTCCACCCCATATTACCCACAAGGTAATGGCCAAGCCGAGGCATCTAATAAAACCATTGTTATAATCCTGAAAAAGACTATCAATGATGTTGGTTGTGACTTGCACCTACAGCTTAATCCCGCCTTATGGGATTACCGCACTAGCATCTGTACTCCCACTAGCGCCACTCCATATTCACTCGTATTCAGAACTGAAGCTATCTTACCTATTGAGGTCGAAATTCCTTCTCTAAGGGTTTCCTTGAAAGGTCATATTAATGGTGAAGAATACCATGTATCTAGGTTACAAGAGCTAGAATTACTAGATGAAAGAAGACATAAGGCACTAGACCATTTACAAGCATATCAGAATCGTCTTCGTCGTAGCTATAATAGGAGAGTCCTAAATAGGGACTTTGACATTGGAGACTTGGTTTTAATGGAGAATCCTAAGAATCAAGCTGAATAAGAAAAACCAAGTAAGTTTGAACCTAACTAGTTGGGGCCCTATATAGTCACAGAAGCCTTTGGATCAGGAGCGTATCAACTCTCTAGTCCTGAAGGAGAGCCACTTATGTCACCCATCAACAGTCTTCATTTGAAGAGGTTCTATGTGTAGCTTTTGAGAATCCGCGTATTAATCTAGAAAATACAAAAAAATGAAAAAATGAAAAAGTGGTTACCTTCATGAAAACCTGGCAAACAGGCGTCTTTGTAACATCAAAAAAGTAAACAGAAATAATCCATCCAATAGTGAAAACCACTTCAGTGGCGCTATGGATAAGTACCTTGGTGAAAACCTGGCAAACAGGCGCCATGTGTAGTCAAATTCGCTCTTTCATCTACCATCACTCCAATAAAACTTTTTCACCGTCCTTCATAATAAATGGTTGGCCTATCCATCACTTGGAACGATTGACATCATAGTCCATTCTATCACATTCCCCATTCCATCTCACAAGTCTTATTCCCGACTGGGGGAAAATCCTCGTTCTGTGTCATGGGAACCTTGTACATAGCATTACACCATCGAAAATGTCCTAAAAACAAATCCCAAAAAAAATTCAAAACATGTCAGAAAATACCAAAAATAGAGTCAAGTTAGTCATGTTAAGTCAGTCGTAGACATAGTCAAACTATGTTGCCTCTATGACTGGGACGTAGGCAAGGCCATCAATCAATGTGACCTCGATGCATTAGGTCTGTCTGTCTAGGTTTGTCATGTATCACACAGATTAAAATCATGACTCTTTGTACATTCCAAGTCATTGGTCGTGTCAATCTATGAGGTCTCTACATGTACAATGAAGGCAAGGCTAATCAATCGATGAGCCCCCGAGACCGCACTAGGTTAGTCCAATAGGGTATATTGCATTCATTATCACACACGTTGCATATCATCAGCTTAAGTACATGTCTTCAGTCAGTTAGGTCAGTCCTTTAAGGTATCATCTCATGTCATACACTGTCCAAACATGCGCACACTTTTAATCAGTCAAGGAATCAAAACAAGTCATGCATCAACAAGGAAAAACATCTTAAAGTCATCAAGTCAATATCAAACACATTGTTAGAATGGTCAGCTTACGTCTTAAGAAAGATATGTCTTTCTTGTCAATAGATGCTATCAAATTGTCACAGCCTCATGTTGCTTGTCACATCAACTTCATCAGGCTCCAACGTCTTATATGGCACATGTCTTTTCTGAAACCAGGCTTTGTCATGCCTTATACAAATGGTCACTAAGTCAAAAACCAGACTCAATGTCTTATGCAGTATGTGTCATCTCTCACATTATGCTATGTCAAACATCAAACAATCAAACAATCCAACCAGATCAAGTTTTGGTGAATGCTTTTATTTGTCTTCATGACTTTATATCTTATTTTGTCTTATTTTTCTATTGATTTATGAATTCGTCTGGTTACTAGCTTTCTCAAGGACATCCCTTGAAGGATTTAGAGAAGCAAGGATGTCTCAGGACTCTTTTTCTTTGGCTGTTGTCTTTCAACTGTCTTTTTAACTTTGGTTTTTGAGTCATGTTAATAGTTTCCTAAAGGATGTCCTATCAAGGATTTAGAGGATCAATGAAGTTTCATGACCCGTCTTTTATTTGTTTTTTGTCTATGGTTTGTCTCGACAAAATGATTGGGGCAATCTTGTCCTTAGTATGAGTTACGACACTCCTTGTCTACAACTGTCTATTTTTCACAAATGAATGACTTTGTACACTATGGTCTATCTCATATCATGGTGTGTACTATCCATTTGTGTCATGTCCTGCCTAATGATGATAAAAATTGCAAGCTTAGGATATTTGGAAAAATATCGAAGATCACATGTTTATTCTCAATCAACCACTTTAATTATTTCTTACTAACATTCTGGAATCATTCATGCTAACATTTCTTTTTTCTAACATAATGATAGAGTCCTGTGGCACAACAAAAACATTAGATTATCCACATAACATACAGTTTATAAGCATTTCATATAGTAGCATTGCATTTCAAACATATACATAGTAACATTACCATATTCATTGCATACATTCGACATCGTGACATAATAGGCATTCATCATCATAAGATACATAATAAAAACATTGCATGTACATATTGCCATCACATATAATTAAACATCATATAGCATATAAAATCATCATCATACAAAATCATCATAAACAACATAAATTGCATAAACTCATAACATGTAGAAGCATCCATTCATATAACAGATGTACATACATCATCTAGGAAACATAATCATAAAGAAATAATGCATCATCCATAAAATAGAACTGCATATCATATAGAAGCCGACAAATATCATATATACCGCTCAAAATAATGTGTCATAGTACAATATCAGCATGTATCCATACATAAAACGAGCTCGCAGGCTCTCTGATCAAAATACATGTCTACATAATAACAAGTGTCACCGTGCCCCACTGCCACTACTGTCACGCGGTGAAGGTGGTACAAACTACCTCAGAGGTGCTCTCTATGAGGTGGAAGGCCTATCATATGGACCTATCCTCGGTGATCCTACCACACCCTTTGTACTTTGTGTGCTCGTGTGACTCCTTCTCTGTGACCTATGACTGTGCACCTCTAAAAATCTAGGAGCTCGTCTCTGTGCTAGCACCACTACCTCATATAGATCCCTATAATATGTAGCTCTCTCTATGGATCTGACTAACTCACGAACCATACCATCAAATGAGGAACCAATGCAAAGGTGTTTGACCTCTATAAACTTCTGCTCTATCTCTTGTCGTCGGGCTATGGTCTAATCCCTCTCCATCAATGCACTATCCCTCTCTGCATGGGAAATTTCTCTCTCTACATGAGCACTGTCCCTCTCTATCTGCATGAAATCAAGCTCTTTTTTCATCAATCTCATTCTCTCCTCCAAAGCCTCCCTATCACCATCCCTAGGAGCATCATCCTCCCATCTCCCCTCCATAATCCGATCTCTGAGATCTCTCTCCTACTCCTCCATCGGTGCCTCCTCCTCCACATCATCCTCCCCATACCCTGCCAGGATCCCAAGAGCATTGATATCCACATCAATATCCATATCCGCCTCCTCATCCTCTACAACATCTTCTCCCCCAATAGCCACATCAACTACCTCCTCGATAGCCTACTCACATCCAACCTATGCATCAGCTCCACCTCTAATGTCCAACATCGGTGCATCAACTACCACTGCCTCTCGGATAGGTGAAAGTCCACCTACCTAACCCCCTCTCTGACCTCTTTGTCCTCATCTACTACCTCTACCACCACCCCCACCTCTTCCATCATCCCCATCACCCCTCCCTCCAACTCTGCCACCTCTACCTCTTCGTCGTCCTCTCGGCCATGTGCCTCATCTCTCAACTGGTGTCAGCTGATCTGGATCTGTGTAAGGAATTGGACGATGCTCCGCCCACCATGCATCGTATGTAGCTATAGTCCCTAGATCTACTAATCTGTCTCTCCATCCCCACTGTATTAGCTATAAGGCTAGTATCTCTACCTCCACAGTAGCTACTGGAATCATGGGTCCCTAGTGTGGAACCTCTCTCGACGATCGACCAAATTCTACTCTACCTAGAGGCTCATCATGAACCTCTCTGAACTGTCTCAAAACTTGCTCTGGCAAGTGCCTTTCTATGATGTGCACACTTGAAATAGTCCTCCCAATGAGGTACTGTGTCTATCTACAAAATGGAAAATGTCTATCCTCATCCACCCACTCCTCACAGTCCGTGTATGGTCTCCAAGTGAACTGATCTAAGATGTCGAGTGCATGTCTCCAATATCCAGTATCCCCCACATGGCTTTGCATGATGTTTCCCATGTACCCGAGAAAATACAGAGATCTCGCTCGTCGCTCTATAGTCACCGGAGGATGGAACACAACTATCCTCTCCCATGCCCAAACCATCAGCAACGTGGTCCCACAGCTCATCGACTATGCATCTTTGTAAGCAATATCATGTAAATGAAAATTTAACATCCCTAAAAGACATGGACCCCAAGCATACAAAGTCTCCCTCTCTAACATGCCCACCAACATCTCCCCCCATCCCACAAGAAAACCATGACCTCGTCAATTAGGTAATACTATCCCACCTATCAGTGTGCATAGTATGCAGTCAATCCTCATGTATCTATCTACTAACACTAGCCATCTGATCTCATAATGCTCAATCCCAAGCCTCCTAATATCATCCACCTAATAGAATCTTGCTAACTCCGTCAATCCCCGTTGGGTATCATACATCACCCGCTATCCTCTGATCGGAAGTCTCAGTATCCTGTACACATCCTCCAATGTGACAGTTGCCTCCTCAGTCAGTAGATGGAAAGGTGATGTCTCAGAGTGCCATCACTCACACAACGCGGTGAGAATCCCTGTGTTTTCCCGAATGATAGGCATCGAAAGACAATGATGGAGACCAAGTCTCCACAAAAGACTTATCTCTGCACTAGTCAAGCAATCTCTCAAATCGAAGGTGTCGGGTCATGTTTCACACATATAAATGCAGCTCACAGTGACAGATGCACTGCATTCATACAAATGCATTGCATTACAAGGCATTTGTGTTGCATATTTCATATGCATTGCACATCACCAATCCAACTTTCTACTATAAACAAATGCGGTGCAGAAATCAAATGTGGTGCATTTCGCTATACCCTGTCTAACTACTACATATGTGTTTCACAAATGCATATGCGGTTCACTAGTCTACATACGTTTATCCTAAATGTAGATGTGTTTCATGAGTACATATGCAGTGCATTTTATAACAAATACGTTAAATGCCTAAACTGCCTAACCTATCCTAGACGTGTTTTCACATATGCGTCGTTCCGCAGTCAAATGTGGTGCATACGATGGCATATGCATTGATTCTCAAAGACCGCATCTGAAAATTAAATTTTAAAGGCCTAAATCTACGTGCAAAACAAAATTTCAAGGGCTGATTTTTGGGTACATACCGGTGGTCCTGCATCAGCGAGCGGCCTGAAGGTCCGGATCCGATATCCTCGATGCACAACATATGGAATGGGAGCCATCTTTGTCTGCTTGTCAGAGAAAAATCTCACTTCTTCTAACTCCTTTGGGTGCAAATGAATTGGTTTTCACCCTAATTCTTATTTATAGTGAGGGTTTGGGTGGCATTCCTTCCAACCTAGTCTATTGGCTGCTTAACCTTTCAACTTCAAATGACCCATACATGTCCGTAACATCTCCAAATTCAATTCTGTCAACTCCATAGCATTTTTGGTCATCAAATTGACTTATCGGGAATATTTCCTAATTTTTTTGAAACTTTTCAAAAATTGTCAATTTTCTCGAGGGGGCATACCTTACCTTGTTTCATGCTGGGGCATGACCGGGGCATATTTTCTTTGACACAACGCATAAACAACATTGTATCAAAGAGGGGCAAATTGTAGATACCAAAAATTGGTCTAGGCCTGCGAGTACACATTTGACATAATTTTCTATTTTATCCATGGTCATGATTAAATAATGTGTATTATTTAATTACCTTTTCTAATACGTATTCCTCTATTAATTAAATACCCTTTTTAATTAATTCACTAATTCATTAATTCATTTATTCAACTATTGATTAATTAAATAAATTACATTTATTTAATTATGTCGCTAACTAATTAATCCTCCTTCTCAATTAAATAATTTATTATTTAATTAGACCTCTTTATCCATAATTAAATATTTATTATTTAATTATCCAATTTAACCCCCTTCAACTATAATTAAATATTTATTATTTAATTATTCAATTCCACCTTTTCGAAAGTCAATTAAAGAAATTATCTTTATTTATTTAATCTAATCTCTTATTTTTGAATGTTGAATAAGATTAACATTTAATTCATTATTTAATTATTTATGTCACATTCTTCTATCAATCAGTTATCTAATCACTCACTCACCTTCTGACTCGAGATCTATTTTTAGTTCTCTAGTTATCTCTCAATTTAATAGCTGATCATCTCTGCGAGAAGATTCTCTATCACAACTAGTCAGTTAACTAGTTCTAACTCATATGCATGTATGCGTCTATTAATTAAATATCTTTATTTAATTAATTAATTTACTTATGCATTCAAATTCTTCATCTTCGAGTTCTAACTTTGTCTTTGACATTCAAATTCTATTTCTTCTATTTTCGAAGACTTTTAACTGAAGATTAAGATCTTGAACTCTTGTTCTTCCTATTTTCGAACAGTCTCAATATAAGATTAACTTATCGTTCTAATTTAATCTTTATCCTGCAGTCTTTCCCGACTCATGTTCTAACTCACATTCTAACTGACACAGAACTCACATTGCATGACATTCATCAATCTCATTTGTCGATCTCTCTTTCAATCTGAGTCGTTTGTTCGAAAACCCAAAATCTATAAAATGGCCTGTCATTATCATTATTCCTCTCCCAAAATCATACACTTTTGAGAAGAAAATTATCTTCGATATTTTGCTTAGACATTCGACGAAGTTATACTTGCATCAAACACAGAAATCTGAGGGCAAGAATACTGAAAAGGTAAAATGGAGAAGACAAATCGAGATAATTCGAAGGGGTGAATGCATATTCAGTGAGAGCTTTCCATTTATTTGTTTAGTTTATTCATGTTTATTTCTTCGCTCTTTGTTGTTTTGATTTAGATTGTTAGTTTATAATTGATCATTGTAATCTGTGCAGTTGTTAGCCATTCAATCTTTCAAAGGATAAATCTAGATCTTACAATGCCAGATAAATCCAAGTATGAGCGAGGTAAAATATTTGATGGTGGTAAAAAAAATTCACCAATCAATCTACAACAAAAAATAATTTGTTAATATAAATAATATTAATGGTACATATTTCATCCTTTATTTACTAGTGATGGACTAACAACAATTAAAATAGATGAAAAAATATGACATATATGACATACCTTAACATCTGTGAGATTGTTATCTTAGATAAACCATTCATAACCTTCAAGTTCACCAGCAACAATACAACATAGAGAAGATTTATTTGGGAGCCTTCATAAAAGGGCTCGAATGCCTTCTCAAGTACAGGGAAATCACAAACATCATCAAATTCATCTCGATCAACATGATCAGTTGTGCCACTAAATTTTTCATGGATCAATGTATTTGTCCTATCATCTTCAACTGTGTTTTATGGTGCATGATCATCTTCTTCCGTAGGATCATTAACTTCATCTTCGATATTCACAGCTCCATGTTCCTCCACTTGCAAAACCACATTCTTTGGGCCATGATAATCCATATCATATGTCCTAGGGCACCCCAACTTTATAATAATGATAGACACAGATAAACCATGATCATGATCAAGTGATTTTATATATATATAAAATGTTAAAATGATATAAACATTTACAAATTCAATCAATATAAACACATATAATCAACAAATTACCAATGGATGATAATCATGCCCCCCTTCAACGTGACCATGCTACCTACAATGTTTCTCATCTGTTGTGATTAAAATTATTCTCGTCTTTAAGACCTTGTAATTATTGCAAGGAAAATAACATTTACCATCACCCTTTCTTTTCAATCTAGCCCACAATTTATCAAGTGACTCTTCATTTTGTTCTGGACTAATATTATTTGGAATGATTTTTCTTTACCAAGCTTGAATATTTAGATCTTCAAAAAATATAAAACTCACACTCCAATAATTTTTAATCATAGATAGGTAACAAAATCTAATAATTCTGATATTTTAAACCAAAAAAATTGGGCATGCAACCACCCCTGCAAAAGAGAAGATAGTTTGAAGTTAATGACCCCATAAAACACTTTAAAATGCTAATTCCATAAATTATTAAATTCTGATTTTACTATGATTTCCAACTGTCAGACTCCTAAAATCAGAATATTGAACTTGCACAACAAAATCTAGAAATAAAAATTTGAAAATGCATAAGTCTAAAAATGAAATCTGATGAGATGTTTCTTTAAAATATGATTTTCAAACTTGGAATTACAAATCTAACTTCACAAATGAATTCTAGAAATAAAATAGTATGGCATAATAAAGACTTTAATTTGAAGTGGACCACCCTATTATATGCCTTGATAAAGTTAAAATATGTATGAATTTTATCTACAATATAGATTGCATACTCATCAGTCTTATTCACATCCCTACTTTGGATATCAATAGGCAACACCATTAGATTCACTAGCATCTAAGGTCTAAAATCTATTTTTGAAACTTGGCAAAGGAAAAAATACATCTTTATGAAGTAGTCTTCAAAAATCTCATAGCTAAATGGCTCTAACTATCCACTATAAAACATTCCCAATTCTTTGTTCAACCCTCTAGGCCTGAATCTTGACAACCATTTTACTCTGTAGCTATCCCTATGCCTTTGATATTATTTAGTTATGGCTCCAAAATCTATTGAAAATTGATCATTAGGGTTAAAACGAAAACCTTACAAATATAATATTTGTCCAAATCCATCAAGAATTTTCCATCAGTTATAAACAATTCCCTTAGAAAGAATTTGTGAAGTCAAGTCTAAAATCTAGAAATAAAATTCTGAAAATGCACAAGTCTAAAAATGAAATCTGATGAGATGTTGCTTTAAAATATGATTTTCAAACCTGGAAGTACAAATATGACTTCACAAATGAATTCTCGAAAAAGAGAATGACTACCCTCAACCTAGCGATATCTTCTTGAATTTTTTTTATTTTTCCCAAGAAAATCGTCGAGCAAAACATTGTCGCAATAAATAGTCGAGCTCAATTTTATTTATGTCAGCCACAATTTAACTTTCCAAGTCGTTCGAAATTTTGATGGAAAATCTTCGCTGAAACTTTGATGAAAAATAAGGTTCGTCAAAATTCTGACAAGCATCGGGGATAAAATCTAAAAAAAATGAAAATTTGAAATTTAATATCACAAGTACCCAATGATACATCTAATTATATAGCTTTTGTCGAAAATTTTCATCGGATTTTACAATCAAATTAGTTAGTGAGTGAATATCTCCTAGCGCTATTTATATTTTCATTTTCTCTTGGCATTAGAGATAAGTGATGAAAATGTTTGCAAAGTTTGAGTGAACATGGTGGGCCAGTGGCAGGAGATCAAAGTGGTTATTTAATATTTTTAAAACAATGAAAAGGTGGGTGCACGGGTAAACTTGTATTTTCCCGATAAATGATTTTTAAAATCTTTCACATGAATTTGGTTGTATTATTTCATTGCCATTATATTTATCATTCCTCATTTATATTGGATATATGCAATGGAGGCCTTTTGTGAGATGGTGGTGGACCCAAGATGAAATTTTAAAGGAAAAACATTAAAGAGTTGCCCGGTGAAATATTTGTGCTGGGAATTTGCCTAATGATATGGTTTTAAAATCTCTCCATTTTAAAATGTAAAATTTTAATATAGAGTAGGAGGTAAAAGCATGGGTAAAATAGTTTTAATGGCCCGATGAGAATTTTAAAATGCCTTCAAAGTTAAAGTGAAACTTATGATGCCAACAAAATAAAATAGAAAGTATACAAAAGTGAAATTTTATAAAGTGAATAAAACATTCATTGTATGAAATCTTTTCTTTACTGGGAGAGGTTTTTTCATGGAGAACCAGTTTTCACGTAGCAGGTAAAATGTGTTTGGAGGTGAAATATTTTGCAAGTAAAGTATTTTCAACTGCAAAATAAAGAATGATGAATCTTCAAGGTGGGGAATATTTTTTTTGTTGAAGAGAATAAAATGCAAGGGGCATGAATCAGAGTACATAATAGGGTTTCTCTTCAGGGAGTGGGTAGTTATGCATCAATGGACCTGAGTTTGCCAAGTGTCTTCTTCTAATGGGCATTTAGGGTTTCTTTCTTCTTAAGTGAAATTTTTTGGTTCATTGTAGGAGGTTGGTTGTTTTGAAATTATTCATGGTGAACATTGTAATACAAAACATTTCAGAGTTAAGTCTTAGGTTTTTTTGAGTTATTGTCAATATGTATGTAATTTTGATAGAAATACTGGCATAATAATATTGAATGGTGCAAATTGAGGCCATTTTCTCTGCTATTTACTTGTTTTATAATCTATGAATAACATAATCAAGATTTATTTTATTTTTCTCCATTGAATTCCAGTGGATGTTTATTTTTGTTCATGCTTGAGCGAGGCTACTAGTTTATATTAAATGAGTGCTAGGATTCTGATAAGAATTTATGGTTGAGATGTTATGTTGAAATACTGTAATACAATATCTTCAAAGCTTAGATGATTGTGTGTATTAATTTTTTATCAGGTTGCACAAGTATTGAAGTTGACTCCATTCCAATGGATGAAACACCGATCTAAGTGTGTTATTCTTGTTTCATTCTGTTGATTAATTCAGAAAAAAATTACAAATTTAAATCAAATTACTTATCAATCTCAGTTTGTTTGTGTGTGGAATTTAATGCTCTACATCTCTCATGTTTGAGTTAAACACTACCATGAAGGTCAACCAAACCTTTAGGGTACTGTGTCTTTCAAACAATTGAAGGAGAAACATTTGTTTACAGTGTATTTGATACTTTGGCACACAAGTATCTGTAAATATATTGTTGGGGAGACCCACCTTGGTTTAACAGAGTCAAAAGTTTAGGAGATTTCAGTCTTTGACTGAATCTTATTCATTGGCCAAATCCACCTTTGAGTCTAAATATGAGAAAGTGGCTATTATTTAGGGCACATTGAACCTATTGATTTGGGAACCAACAAGATTGAAATTCAATTATTTGTTGTTGTAATTGAAGCCCTACACCTTGAAAACTCACAAAAACTCACCTACGAAATTATCCAACAATGATCCAACAAATTTCTAGACAAAAATTAGAAGCTATAATCTAGTTCTCAAGGATTACAAAAACATATCCAAAAAATACCAAAAAGGATAGTGGCACCCCCAAAGGAAATGTCCTAAAAAATTAGTTTGAAATTTATACCATAGTTGCACAATGTCCTGCTCAGTCTAGATCTAGTGTCAAAATTGTTGTTACAATTTCTCAATTATCAAAAACTTGCATTTTTAGATTAGGGAACAAAGTTTAATTAGGTTAATAAAACCAATTCAATTCCAATCAATTTCCAAGGCTCTAAAGGATCAGAACCAGGTCTGATTGACTCGCTTTTATAGTTGAATTCCAATCTAACAACCTTGATCTGTACATCCTAGTGTTCTCTTGAGAAAGTTTTGATTCTAGTGTTCTATGTATTAGACCTAGGATCCCTTTTTCATCAAAACATAAGTTATTAGCCAAGATATATAATTCTCCTACCAAGGATAACAAGGTGGAGTTTTTTTATGTAGTGATAACTCAAGAACTAATAGTGTAGATAGGAGTGATAATATAAATAATGGAATGAGAATTCTAGTAGCTCTCTAGACTATGTGGATTAGGAAGGTGTTTCCTTGTCCAATGAATAAATTCCTAGAAAATTTTCAAAAATGATTGCATCTAATGACTTTGAGTCTTCTAAGGTCCAAGGAATGATTTAAACACTAAGAAAGATGTGACTTTAGGCTTTGATGGTGCTTTAGTGACCAAGATTTATATCACATATATAGGAAATTACAATGATAATTTGACTATCCTTGTGCATCTATGTTCTCATTTTACTCATAAAAATTATTCTCTCAAGTCTTTGTAGCAAAGGATGGACACCTTGGAGGTAAGAGTCAACAATCTGTTCAATTTTTGTATTAGGGTGATGCAAACGTTAGCTATCTCTTTTCACCTCCTCTAGAATGTTATATAAGAGTTTTAGAAAATAAATCTAGAGGGAATATTTAAGGGACCAATTGTGAAATATCTCAAAAATAAAAACCTTTAAGGATGACCTATTTTCTTTCCTATTTAATGATTAGGGAAATATGTCTCCCCCAAAGATTTGTTGGATATTGTTTCACTATGTTGTCATTAGTGCTATCATTGATGTCAAACTATAGTGTGGTCATGTTTAGAAGGTGTTGTGTTTTAATGTCAACCTCTAGTGTGGATTTGTGGTGTTCAACAAGTGTTGCAGATGCAACAAGTTACTTGGTTTCCAAGTACTTTTGAGAAAATTTGAATAAAGAGTGTATAAGGTGATAGAGGTGTGTTATCTTTTGTGCTCCACATTTATTCATGGTTGAAGATGTGCTTGTGTAGTTTGGATGCAATGTTTATATGTGTTATATCTAGAGTTTTAGGTTCTAATAATGCGGTATTAGAAGTTTTGTTTGACAGTGTGTTTCCTGTGAAGAAGGTTATCTGGGAGAAATGGAGTTGCTTTGAATTTCTCCACATTGAAGTTTATTCTCTTGAAAATTTGGGAACGTGGTTTTATTGATTATATCTACCTCCCCTTGGAGTGTTGAGTTTTTCTTTGTTCAATTCTTGGTTCATGTGTTATATCTCAATGGTAGTTTGACTTCTTGCATAAGATGATAGTATGTGGTTGTGAAAGTGGTGTTGAATATTCCAATGGTGTTAGAATATTCTAGGATGTTGTGTGATGTTTCTATATGGTCTGCATGGTGTTTCCAGACCTAAAGAAGTGTGAACTTGACTGTTTGAGAGTGTTAGACTAGGTTTTTCCAACCTAGTGTGCTAGTGCTATTTGCAAAGGTGGTTTGTTTTTTGTGGAAGCGTGTTGTAGCGTGTTGATGTATATTTGGGTCTTGGTTAAACCTTAGACTGGTTAGCCTTCACTTCTTTCCACCATGAAAGTGTTTGGTGTTGACCTATTTGTTGGTTGCATATTTGAGGTGCGTACATTTCATTAAGGCTGACCTAGAGAAGTTGTTTTAGGTCATGAAGGATATATAAGAAAGGTTAATTATTGGAGAAGAGTGTGGTGTGAAGTATGATGTGAATGAAAGAGGAAATTTTGAGATCTAAGTGTGAGCTTAAAAACCTATGGATATTAGAAGTAGTGAGTAGAAGTTTTCTACATTTTCAATGTTCTTGAAGTTGCTAGAGGAAGTTAGACAAAAGTTGCAGAGTTGTTGTGGTGTATTCTCCTATTTCTCTAAGGTAGTGAACCTCCTAATAGTTTCTTCTATTCTCTTTCTATTATAAAAAGTTATTCCTTTAGGAAGTGAGACCTTAGAAGTGAGCCATTATTTTCCTCTTAGTAGTGAGCCCCTCCAACAATGAGCCTTTTGTATTTGGTGTTGTTATTCATATATATGTGAGTTAATCCTCACCATGGTTTTTCCCTGATTAGGAGTTTCCACGTAAATTTGGTGTATTCTATTGTGTATGGTTGTGAATGTGTTTATGTCTCATGTGTTTACATTCATGTTGATTCTTAATAAGGGTTTAGAGGTTAATTAGGGTTTGAAGGTTTTAATGTACAATTGATTCATCCCCGCTCTCGGTTGTCTTGGTATTAGAGCTATGATTCATTTGAAGAAGCTTAACTACTTGAGGTAGATTGAGATGGTGCACAAGAATGCTTTCAAGATTCATATGTTTGATGGAACAAACTATTCTTTCTAGAAGACCAAAATGGAAGCCTTTCTTGTCTCATTAGGTTTAGGTGTGTGGAAGTTAGTTGAAAATGGATATACTATGCCTACTATTGCTCAAGAAAGTGATTGTGAGATAAGAGACTATGAGAGTAATGGAAAATAAAGGAATTTTCTATCTTGAGAGGACATTCTAATTTAGAACTTGTGAAGGTGATAAGTTGCAAAACTACTAAAGAGGTCTAGACAAAGTTTTAGAGCATTTATGAAGGAGATGATAAGGTCAATCAAGCAAAGATGTAAATTTCAAAGCCAAATTTGAAACCCTAAGGATGTTGTGAGATGAAGATATTTTAGGCTACGTGCTTCAGGTGGATGAAAATATCAATACCATCAATGTTCTTGGTGGAAAACTAGAAGAAAGTGAATTGAAAAGGGTATTTAGAACTCTTCCTAAATATCATAGTGCTAAAGTTCCTCCTATTGAGGAAGCTCAAAATTTGGATCAATATTTACTAGAGATCAAATTTTTGGTGCTTTAACTACCTTTCAATTAAGAGATTTTGATAAAGATGCTACAAGGAAAGAAAAATCTTTTAAATTCAACAAGAAGGAGAAGAATGATGAATCCTATCATGAAAATATTGATGAGGTAGAAGAAAATTTTCTTAGGAGATTGAAAAAGGGCATTGGAAAATAAAAAGGTAAGTTATCCTTCAACTACTTCAATCATGGAAAGATAGGTCATTATTCTTCTAAATTTCCAATCAAAGTTTCAAATGACAAATATCAATATCACAAAGGTAAATCTTTCAAGAAGAGTTATTATGTTAAAGAAGATAGTGGTGTATCTGATGATGAGGAAGAAAACTATCTGGATGATGGAAGTTATGAATGCTTGTTCATGGGTTTTATTGTTGAAACTAATTCTACTACTCGTGAAACATGTGTGAAGGAAATTGATTTGAAAATAGGTCACAATATTGAAGGAACTATGTTGACTATCTTTCATGCAAGAGAGGAGAGAAACTATTAGATAGTTGATAGTGGATGCTCAAATCATATGATAGTTGGTAAGAGTAAGTTTATTAAAATTAAAAATTATTATGGTGGTATTGTTAAGTTCTGTAATGATACATTTTCTAAGATCTGTGGAAATGGTTCAATCAGTTTTGATGGCAAGTATAAGATAGATGATGTTCTTTATGTCAAGGGTCTCCGACATAATCTTCTTAGTGTAGAAAAAATGTGTAGTAGAGGATAAAATTTTGTGTTTTACAATTATGGTTGTGATATCAAAAAAGGAATCTTCAAAACTTTGGTTGCAGAAGGAACAAGGACATAAGGAAATTTTTATCAGCTCAATGGTGGTGGTGTTAAGTAATCTATGTCACAAATCAATGAAAGTTGGCCATGCATAGAAGAATGTGTTACATAAATTTGGATAGCCTAGTGAAGATAAACTCTAATAATGTTGTGAGATATCTAACAATAATTACAAATCCTAACAATTCAATCTACAAGGAGTGTCAGTTTGGAAAATAGAAAATGGAAAGGTTCAAGACTAAGGAATATTCTACTACATATCCTTTGGAGTTGGTCCATATAGACCTATTCGAACCTATCAAAACAAGAAGCTCTCAAGGTGATAAGTAATTAATGTTATTGAGAGATGATTAGTCTATAATGACTTGGTTAACATTTCTCAAAGAAAAATCAAAAGCTGTAGATAAGTTTAAAGAATTTAAATCCATGGTTTAGAATACAAGGGATTTGAAAATCAAGTGTTTGAGGTGGTGAGTTCACCTCCAATGAGTTTACTATTTTTTTTGAAGATCATGAGATAAAGAGACATTTATCAGCTCCTAAGACTCCTCAAAAAAATGGAGTTGTGGAAGGAAGAACATGACAGTTCAAGAGGCAACAAGAACTATGATGACAAGCATGAGTGAACAATTCAAAGACCCCCTATAAGTTATGGTATGGAAAACATCCTACTATGAAATAGTTCAAAGTGTTTAGAAATAAATTTTATATCAGAAGAGATGAAGAAAACTAAGGAAAGTTTGACACAAGATGAGATGAAGGAATCTTCATTAAATATTCTACAAAGAGAAAGGCATACAAATTCTATAACAAAAGGTTGAAAAAGATAGTTGAAATTGAATGTGTCAAAGTGGATGAAGAATCAAATTAGAGCGCAGTGTTGATAGATGGATATGAAATTGATAAACCCCCTCGTAGTGAATAAGAAAAAAGAAGAATAGAAAGAGAAAGAGATGCTATTGGAAGAAG
This sequence comes from Sequoiadendron giganteum, assembly GCA_007115665.2. Taxonomy (NCBI): domain Eukaryota; kingdom Viridiplantae; phylum Streptophyta; class Pinopsida; order Cupressales; family Cupressaceae; genus Sequoiadendron; species Sequoiadendron giganteum. Next base: position 553,724,907 of record CM021107.1, on the reverse strand, counting down.
AAGCTTCAGAAAGGAATCCTAAGTATGTGCAGAGGAATCATTTTTGTTGCAAGAATGAAAGTGTTGTGGAAAGATTGTTGATGTTGTCATTGATGTCAACTGATCAATTGGTTATTTACTAGTTGTTGTTGGTTGTATATGTCGAGGATATTGAGAAAATTGTAGAAAAGATATGTTGCATGTATTTAGTGGTTTCTCTAGTTTTTGGTCTAGACTTCCTCCTGTGGTTGTGTGGTTCAAATATGTTTTTCATGGTTGTTAGTAGATGTTATATCTAGATTTATGGTTGTTGATTTGTTGTACAGTGAAAGTTGTGTTCACCAATTGTGAACAATGGTTTTAGATGTTTTTGGTGTTGGTTTGTATTTCTCTTTGATGAAGTATTATGAATTGTAGTTCCAAAATTGTGGTTCCCTAGTTCTATTGAAGATAATTCTAGCATTTGGAAGATTTGTGCTTAATGGTTCTATGTGGTTTACACTGGATTAGTCGACCTTGTGTGAAATACTAGTTTTGAGGATGGTGAATCATGTGTTTGGGTTTCCCTCATTCTAATTCCATCCTAGGATGTCTTGGTGCTGACCTAATTTAAATTTAGATGTGGATGGTCGACTTTCGATATGTTTCAAAGTTAAAGAAGGTATAAATGCAAGATGAATTAATGATGAAGTTAAGATGCAAGCGAGAAGAAGAAGAGTGATAAAAGGAAAGATAAAGTGTACTTTGATGCAACATTGATTCTATTCTGTAAGAGTGTGTGTGTGTGTGTGTTGAGTGTGGGAGGTTAGTGTGAAGCTTAATGCTGAGTTTTCGGATATAGTGAGTAGAAGGTGAACTCTATCATTCATGCAATTTGATTGAGTGATTGTGGTGAAATCATTTTTTGCATTGGGATTGTAGTCTCTTTGTAACAAGTCTTATTTATATTCTTTGTATCTATGTGGTAGTGAACCCTCTGTGTTGTATCCCTATTGGACAATGAGTCCTTGTTCTGAACAGTGAGTTCTTATTTCAGGTAGTGAGCCTTGTTTCAGGCAATGAGACTTTTTTTAATCAGTTTTGATATTCTCTATAGTGTGAGTTAATCCTCACTATGGTTTTTCCCTCATTGGGTTTTCCATGTAAATCTGGTGTTATTATGTTTATGTGTTGGATTTGAGTTTCTACATTGGTATTTGATGATTTATCATTTAAGTAGTTTTAGTTCTGGTGATTGAATTAAAGGTTAAAATCTATGACAACTGATTAACTCCCTCTCTCAATTGTCCTATTCAACAATTAGTATCAGAGCTTAACTACTTGAGGAAGGTTTGGGGTGGTTGGAAAAATGGTCTTTGATTATCCGAGGTTCAATGGAACTAAGTGTGGTACCTAAAAAGTATTGATGGAAGAATATCTTGAGTATTATGGATATGATGTGGAAAAAGCTTACAAGAATCCTTACACTCTTGCTAATGGTCTAAGTGCACTTGAAGAAATCAAAGCACATGAAGCAAACAATAAGATGAATTTCATCTTGAAGAATAGTCTGGTACATTTCGAGTTGATTAAGGTTCAGAATTTGAAGACAACTAAGGAAGTTTGGGATACTTTAAAAAGAGTGGGTAAAAGTACAAAGTTGTGTCACACTTTTATAAAGGAACCGACCAACATTGATCCAACTTTTATACTTGAATCACTAAAAAGTGATATATATGTTTTGATTTTTGAAATTTTGTAAACTAATAAAATATTTATTTTTTTAGTATATTTTATGTTTTTATTTTTTTGAATTTTTAAAAAAATTATTTGAATATATTTTTTTTATAAATTAACACTATAATTTAGTTGTTGATAAAATGCTGAAAAATGAAATTATATGCGATGTCAATCCTTATATAGTAAAATTTATTTTTTTTCCTTCAATTTTTTGTGTGTATTTATAACTTGAAACTTTAGGGCATGGATATATTTATTTCCAATTTTGATAAATATATATTTTTAAATAAATATTAAAAAGTGCATGTATTAAAACTTAGTTGTTTCCATTTGACACCAAATTTCATATTAATTATTTATCTAAAATAGAAAAAATTTATACCATCTTGATGTAGATTCTTATGTCTAGGGTGTCATATTTTTTTTTTTTAAAATCTAATAAGTTTTACTATTTTTCCTTGGCATGGTAATCAACCTAATGTTTTTTGTTGATAACCTACATTTAGTAAAAGTATTGAGGGAAAATATAAATAATAATTAAACTATTACACTATATATATTTTTGAAAATTAAGCTTATGGATCTACAAAAGGGTATTTTTATGTTTTAAATAAAATGTATTTTACACGAGTAGAAGTTGTTGAAACATCAAGTTTTTCAAATAATTTTATTTTTTTTGTAAATTGGACTCAAAGTGGTGCTAAATATGCATTTAGCTAACAATTTTAGTTGGAAAAGTTGTGGAAATATATAACTTAGCTAAAATGAATCTCACAAGATCATATGTTTGCCCTAAATTTAATTTTAATTAAAAATACTTAAATTCACTTGTGTTGATAAGTTGGCAGAAAGTGTAACACAAATTTGTGTTGATACCTGAGTGCATGGTGGTGACGAAAGTGTTAAAGAGGCAAAACTATATAATTTAGAGACATAGTTTGATCTTCTACATATGTTCAAAGATGAAAATATTAAAGCATTTGTATAGAGATTGGATGAGATAGTGGTCGGAATGTGAGGACTTGGTGCTACTATTGATGAAACAAGGATTGTAAAGAAGATTCTCAGAACTCTTCCTGATTCTTATAGTGAGAAGGTGAGTACTATTGAGAAGACTATAGATTATAAGACCTGTACTAAGGATCTAATATTAGGTTTTTTTTACATCTAATGAAATGAGGAGGACGAATCTAAGAAATGGAAGAAAATCAGAGTCTGCCTTTAAAGCTGCAAAAGCTGTAGATCCCGATGAATTTTTTTTTGATTAAATCGAAGTTAAATTTGTAAGAAGAATGCGAAAAGGATCCAATAAGTATGAAGGTATGTTTCCCTTTAAATTCTATAGCTGTGGAGAAATAGGTCATTATGTTGCAAAGTGTCCAGAAAGAGCTAAAAGAAATAAACAAAGATATGAAAAAGAAAAGAAAGGAAAGAAGATTAACAGAGCTTACTATGTGAATGAGAATGTTAATATTTCTGACGAGGATTCATAATATGAAGATCCAAATGATAATGAATGCTTGTTCTTGGAAATTAAGGATGAACCTATGTCTACTAAATCTAGAAAATAGGTAAAGGAAATCCCTCTAGAGAAGGAGAAGGAAAAAAATGAAGGTATGGTTATCTCTGCCCTACATGCTAAACAAGAGAAGAATTTTTGGGTTGTTGATAGTGGTTGGTCACATCACATGACTGATGATAAAAGTAAATTTTTGAAGCTTGATAAATATGATGGAGGCTTAGTTATGTTTGGAAATGATCTACTGGTGCTAAAATCTATGGGATAGGTTTAGTAAGTTTTGATGGAAAGCATCATATTGGCGATGTTTACTATGTTAAGGTTTTAAGGCATAATATGTTGAGCATTGGTTAGATGTGCAGAAAAGGATATGATGTTGCGTTTAAGGATGAGAAATGTGAGATCCAGAAAGGATCCAAAATGTTGATTACTACGGGAAATAAATATGAAGGGAATATCTATCAACTTAAGGGTGTCGATGGACGATGCTTTATGACTGAGATAAATGAAAGTTGGTTGTCGAATAGGAGAATGTGTCGCTTGATTTTTGATAACCTAGCAAGGATTATTTATGTTCAGATCATGAGAGATTTACCAAGAATTACAAAGCTTGTTAATGTTATTTGCAAGAATTGTTAGTTTGGAAAGCAAGCAAGAAATCATTATAGATCAAAGGAACAATCTACTACCAGACTACTTGATTTAGTTCATACATACCTCTATGGTCCTATGAGAGTGAGAAGTCTACTTTGTGAAAGGTACTTTATGATTTTAATTGATGATTATTCTAGATATACATGGATTACATTTCTTAGAGAGAAATTAGATGCATTAGATAGATTCAAGGCATTCAAAGCAATGGTTGAAAATGAAGTGAATTCGAAGATAAAATGCTTAAGATTTGACAGAGGTGGAGAATTCACCTCCCATTAGTTTAATATGTTTTGTGAAGTGCATGGAATAAAGAGACATTTATCTGCTCAAAGAACTCCTTAGCAGAATAGAGTTGTGGACATGAAAAATAGAAAAATTCAAGAGGTTGCTAGATCAATGATTACTGAGGCTAGTTTATCGAAAGTTTACTAGAAAGAAGCTATTCATACTGTTTTTAATGTATTCAATCAAGTTCAAGAAAGATAAAAAAACACAAAGACTCCCTATTAGATATGGCACATAATAATTCCTACAGTTAAATATTTCAAGGTATTCAAAAGAAAATGCTATATTAGAAGAGATGAAAAAACTTTGGGTAAGTTTGATGCAAGAAGTGATAAAGGTTTTTTTCTTGGATATTCTCCTAAAAGCAAGGCATATCGATGTTTCAATAAAAGACTAAGAAATTTTTAAGAGAGCTTGAATGTGAAAGTTGATGAGATAATGAAGAAGTCTATTGATATTGATGGATATGTATCTGATGCACATGATTGTGCAAGAATAAAAGAAATTGTGGAAGAATGGGATAAAGATGAGAAAAAGAAGCAGGACAAAAATAATGAAATAGAAGAAGATGCTCCGATGATGTCCCCTAAGACATCAAAATATGTACAAAAGAATCATTCAAAACGTGGGATTATTGGGGACAAGACAAAAGGTGTATTAAATAGAAGCAAAGTTGTTGTTCAAGTGAATCTATCTTTACTTTTTGAGATTGAATCGAAGACTATATGTGAAGCCTATAAAGATGAACAATGGAAGGAAGAAATGAAGGAATAACTTTTGTAGATTGAGATGAATCGGACTTGGGAATTGGTCCCAAGACTGGTAGATAAAAACATGATTGGATCAAAATGGGTATTCAGGAATAATTTGAATGAGAATGGAGAAGTTGTTAGAAATAAAGCAAGGTTTGTGTGTAAAGGCTACTCACAAGTAGAAGGCATAGATTTTCAGGAAAATTGTGCCCCAGTAGCAAGAATGGAAGCTATAAGGATGTTCTTGGAACTTTCTTCTTGTAAAGAATTTAAGGTCTATCAGATGGATGTCAAGTCAGTATTTTTGAATGGTGAACTAGAAGAAGAAGTTTATATGGAACAACTAAAAGGATTTCAGTGAACAGATCAACCGGATATGGTATGCAAATTGAAGAAAGCTTTATATGGGTTGAAGCAAGATCCTAGAGCTTGGTATGAAAGGTTAGATAATTAGTTGATTTAGCAAGGATTTAATACAGGTATGACATACAGTAATTTGTATTTTAAGATTGAAAATGACAGAATCTTTATCATAGTTGTATATGTTGATTATATTATCTTTGGAAGAAATGAAAATATGCACAAGATGTTTGCAAAAGGGATGCAGAAAGAATTTGAAGTTTCTATGTTTGGGGAGATGAATTTATTTCTTGGGCTATAGATTAATCAAACAGAGAAAGGAATTTTCATTTCACAATGTAGGTATGTGAGAGAGATGTTGAAGAAGTTCGGGATGGATGGCTCCAAATCGGTAAGTACTCCTATGGTGACTAGTTGCAAATTGGGTAAAGATGATAATTCACCCAAGGTTGATCAGGACAAGTATAGATTTATGATTGGTGGACTATTATATTTGACTTCTACTAGACCATATATCATGCATGCGATGTATCTTGTGGCTAGATTTCAAGAAGATTTGAAGGAAACACATGTTGTTGTGTAGTTAAAAAGATATTCAGATATTTGAATGGAACTTTGAATTATGGATTGAAGTATCCTAAAGATACCGACTTTACACATAGTGCCTATACAGATGCAGATTAGGTTGGATGTGTAGATGACAAAAAGAGTACAAGTGGTGGTGCATTCTTTCTTGGATGCATATTAGTGGTATGGTTGAGTAAGAAGAAATATTTAGTCTATTTTTCAATTGAGCTAAGTATATTACTGCTGCATCTTGTTGTACACAAGTTCTATGAATGAAACAAACATTGAAAGTTATAATAGTGCTATATGATCCCATTTCCATTTTCTATGATAATACAAGTGCAATTAACATTTCTAAGAGTCTTGTGATGCACTCAAGTACGAAGCAAATATCTATTAGGTATAATTTCTTGAGAGAGAAGCTTATGGAGAATGAAGTAAATCTTGAGTATGTTCCTATGAAGGATTAGATTGCTGATATTTTCACAAAGACTCTTCCTAAAGATACTTTTGAGTATCTTTGGGAGAAGCTAGGGGTTATTTCCCCTCCTTTCTTGAACTAGATACATATGGATCTATTGCTTTATCTTTATTTTGGATTGATGTTTTGGTGGCTACCTCTCAAGGGGAAGGTAATATCAGGTGTTGTCATTGTGTTTGTCATGTCAAAGGAGAGATCATTGAAAAATATTCTCTTTCCTTTTCCATTGATGTCAAGGGGGAGAGAAGAAGCATGTGAAAAGAGAATGAGAAGAAGCATATAAGAGATCATCTTCTAAGGGGGAGAAAACAAAACAATGTATTTTGAGCTAATATATTGTCTTTGATGGTTTTTCACATCATGTGTTGCCATCAATGAAAAAGGGGGAGACTGTTGCAAGAATGAAAGCGTTGTGGAAATATTTTTGGTGTTGTCATTGATGTCAACCAGTCAACCGGTTATCTACTAGTTGCTAGTTGTTGTATATGTCGAGGATTTTGAGAAATTTTTAATAAAGATATGTTGCATGTGTTTAATGGTTGCTCCAATTTTTGGTCTGGATTTTCTCCTATGGTTGTGTGTTTTAGATATGTTGTTTATGGTTGTTGATTCATTGTATAGTGCAAGTTGTGTTCACTCGTTGTGAACTATGGTTTTATATGTTTTTGGTATTGGTCCAGATTTCTCTTTGATGAAGTCTTTTGACCTACAGTTCTAGAATTATGGTTCCCTGGTTCTATTGAAGATAATTCTGGCATTTTGAAGATTCGTGCTTAATGGTTCTATTTATTTTACAATGGATTGGTCTACCTTGTGTGAAATACTACTTTTGAGGATGATGAAGCGTGTTGGATCTTTTTGGGTCCCTTGAAGCATGTGTTAGGGTTGCCCTTATTCTAATTCCACCATAGAATATATTGGCACCGACCTAATTTTAATTTCGATGTGGATGGATGACTTTGGATATGTTTCAAATTTGAAGATGGTATAAATGCAAGATGAGTTAATGATGAAGTTAAGATGCAAGAGAGAAGAGGAAGAGCGATGAAAGAAAAGAGAAAGTGCAGTTTGATGCATAACTGATTCTATTAAGTAAGAGTGTGTGTGTGTGTTTTGTGAGTGTGGGAGATCAGTGTGAAGCTTAATGGTGATTTTTTGGATGTAGTGAGTAGAAGGTGAACTCTATCAATCATGCAAGTTGATCGAGTGACTATGGTGGAATCCTTTGTTGCATTGGGATTGTAGTCTCTCTATAAAAATTCTTCTTTGTATCTTTGTGGTAGTGAGAACTCTGAGTTGTATCCCTATTGGATAGTGAGTCCTTGTTCTAGATAGTGAATCCTTATTTCAGGCACTGAGCCTTGTTTTAGGTAGTGAGCCTTTTTGTAATCAATTTTGATATTCTCTATAGTGCGAGTTAATCCTCACCATGGTTTTTCCTCATTGGATTTTCCACGTAAATCCGATGTTATTTTGTTTATGTGTTGGATTTGAGTTTTTGCATTGGCATTTGATGATTAATCATTTAATTAGTTTTATGTATTAGTTTCAGTTATTGAATTAAAGGTTAAAATCTATGACAATTGATTCACCCCCCCTCTCAATTTTCCTATTCAACAATTTTGAAGATCAAATCATTGGCGATAAGATAAAATGTGTGCTAACAAGGAGAAACACTACTATGACAGAGGAACATGTAAACTATATTTTACTTTTTGAGATATAGCCTAAAATAGTAAGTGAAGCATGCAAGGATGGAAATTGGATCAAAGCTATGGAAGAAGAGTTGAGGAAAATTGAGAAGAATTAGACATGAGAACTATTCCCAAGACTAGCAAACAAGAATGTGATAGGAACTAAATGGGTTTTTAGGAATAAATTGAATGAGAGGTTATTAGAAACAAGGCTAGGTTTTTGTGTAAGGTCTACTCACAAGTGAGGGGAATAGATTTTGAAGATACTTTTTATCTAGTAGCAAGAAGAGAAGCTATTTGAATGTTTTTTAATTTTTCACCACATAAAGACTTGAAGGTATATCAGACGGATGCCAAGTCTGCATTTTTCAACGGTGAGTTAGAAGAAGAGGTGTACATTGGACAATTGAAAGGTTTCCAGTTGTTAGAAGATTTTTATATGGTCTACAGGTTAAAGAAGGTATTGTATGGACTCAAAAAATATCCTAGAGCTTGGTATGAAAGATTGAATAAGTACTTATTGTAGCAAGGATTCAAAAAGGGTACTACAAATAAGATTCTTTACTTCAAAGTTGAGAGTTATCAAATTATAATTGTGGTTGTGTTTGTTGATGACATAAGATTCTTTGGAAGAAATGAGGCAATGTGTTAAAGGTTTGTAGAGGAGATACAAAGTGAGTTTGAGATGGAAATTTTTGGGGAGATTAATTTATTCCTTGGGCTACAAATAAGTCAATAAAATAAAGGTATATTAATCTCACAATCAAAGTATGTTAAGAAAATTTTAAAGAATTTTGGAATGGAGGATTCTAAATCAATATGTTCTCCCATGGTTACTAGTTGTAAGCTGAGAAAAAATGATGAATCTCCTAAGGCAAATCAGAGTAAGAATAGATCAATGATTGGTGGATTGGTATATCTAACTACTACTAACCAAATATTATGCATGCATTTGGTCTTGTGGTAAGATTTCAAGAAGATCCTGGAGAATCACATGTGGTAGTAGTAAAAAGGATATTCAAATACTTGAAGAGTACTTTGGAATTTGGTTTATGGTATCCTAGGGATATTTATTTATCTTTGAGTTCTTATACATATTCCAAAAGAAGTACAAGTGGAGGTACTTTCTTCCTTGGAAGTATATTGGTTTCTTGGCTAAGTAAGAAGTAATACTCTCTATCATTATCTACTATAGAGGAAAAATATATTGTTGTAGCATCATGGTACACACAAGTGTTATGGATGAAGAAGACAGTGAACGATATCAGAGTATTGTGTCATTAAATGATTGAGCTAGAAGCCTAAAAGAAGGTGTCCAAACATTGGAGGGTATTATTAATATTTCATCCCTCTTCAAGAAGCATAAAAAAGGATTCATCAATAAACTGGCCATTGATAAGGTGGTATGATGAGTTGTGCAAGGAAATTCCTCATACTAACCCTTGGGTGATATAGTGGGCTAGAAAATATCGAAATCCTTCAACAACAAGCACATAGAGTAAAGGCATGGAAGAGTATCCTTGATGAATGAGAGAAAGAGCACAAAATCAATGGACTAGAAACCATTAATAGTAATACAAGCTAATGAATCATCAAAGAGCACACTAACTAATTGAATGAATTAGGAGAACAATCCAAGATATTTGAGGATGGAAAGAATAAAAGGGCATTCAATATGATCATATGCATTGGAAAAAACAATTTTCATAAAAAGGGAATTTTGTTAGGAGCATCCATTTCATTCCATACTTTCCCACACCACAATAATATTAAATTCAAAATTTATTTATATTTTATGATTCTCTCTAAAAACCAATTTTAGGGAGAAGATGGAACACCTTCAAATCTGGAGCTTTGGCAATGATATTATAGGATACATTGAGCAAGGTGATAGGCCTCTAATTGAAAATTTATTTAAGATCACCAACTTTATGTATGAATCTTATATTTCCTTGTTAATTAACTTCTCTAAGGATTTAGAGTGGAAATATTCTAGATAAAATTTATGTAGGTCTTGAAATGACATATAATGGGTTAGGTGCTTTCATATGGTTTAGGACATAGAGCACACCCACTTTCCATTTATTTCATTCAAGGATAACCCTAGAGATCTCAATGCAAAGGAGAAAGAGATCTTCCAATAGGGTTGTCCTAGGGGCTGACTGTAAACTAAAGAGGGGTTCACCACCAAGTTAAGACTTGGAAAGATAAATACAATGCAAGATGTAATTCCTAACCCTAATTCAATGCAATATTTCACTAAATGACCTAGAAATGCAAATAAAACAAAGCATAAAGCTTCAAGATGAAATGTGTTCACCTAGAAATTTGAAGATGACTGGATGGAGCTCTGATGTGTTGGAAATTCTAACTTTAATGCTAAGTAGGACTCATATGTCAGGCTAGGAAAATCAATCCCAAATCTGGGTTTCTGTGCAGAAATAGGAATCTGGAAAATGGGTATCTGAATATGTTAAAACCTGAATTTTGACCTAAACTGGGACTCATATGCTATAACTAGTGAATCGGTCAAGTTGGGGTTTTCTAGAACTTAAAATTCTGAATATGATCTTCAAGGTCTACTTTGTGCTTCCTGAGTGATTTCTGGATCTGAAACCCTTTTGCAACATGTAGAAGTTCTCCAAGTATCTTCAATGTAAGTTGACAACTTTGACAACTTTAGGAACTTTGAAAAATTTCTCCAAACTTTCTCTTCAATATTTTTTCAACCTAAACATGGAAATCAAACACTAAAGAGATAAAAATGTTGTTTTGCTAGTGGATAGGGGTTTGCCTTGGTCAAACCCCGTTTTGGTAATCAAACCTTGAAATAAAATGAAATAGAAAATATAATGATGAATGAACAACATGCAATGTTAAAACTCACCAAACCTTAGCAATAAAGTGTTGCAAACATGTATGAAGTGGTTCCAATGGATGTAGACCTTGACTAGGTATGTGCAAGATCATGATGGACCAAAAAGTGGCGATATGTAAGCCATTTGATGGCCCATGTGGCTGACAACCTTTTTTTTACCCAAAATTGATGAAATGAAAAGGGCTTTTAGAGGATATTCTCAGCTTCCACCAATATAAATTATGTTCTACTTTGAATTTAATAAATAATTATTATTCATTTTCTATTAGAATTACAAATAAAGTCCTAATTGATAAGCTGATTGAAAAACATCTATAACTTTCAAACGGTATCACATTTTTTGAATCCAAAACATGTGTCACATTCTATGCTTTGCATACTATAGGAAAAAAAAAAAAATGAATTTCATAAATTTTTGACCAAGTTAAGGTGGTTAGACAAACGAGCTTTTATATTTTTTAAAAGTTGTAATAAAAAATTCATAATTAATTATTTACTTAGAAAAAAATTATAAAAAAATATGCATCACATCGGGACAAGAGTCCTTTACTTATATCTAAAATATTATAAAAAAATATTATCATTTTATTGTGGTTAGGATGGTCAGACAAACACCTACTTATTATTTTTACCCTGAAATTTAAATACTACTGCATTGAAATTTTAAATTTTCACCAAATAGATTTTATTTTTTTAAATAAAGTTCTAGTAGTTTAGAAACTGCATTCAATTTTCTACAGATTCTATTTTTACATTTTTTTGAAATAATATAGATAACTTATTTAAATTTTTATGTCAAGTTGTCTAACTTTGATTTTCTATCTTTTTATTGTCACTTGAGGGCCTATTTTTTCCATGATGATCCTGCACATAGTCGACTCTTGCTTGAATGTGATGGATCTTGAGTAAAATGATAGCTTGAATCATAAAACCCTACATCACAATTATTAGCTCAAAAACAAACATGTTATGCATGAAATATTTGGCATGATGCTTGATGCTTGAATGATGCTCTAAAATGTTTGATAATATGCCCTTGAATGCTCTTGAATGCTCTTGTAAACACTTAAAATTCTCTTCTGAACTCAAACTTTCTATAAGAATGCTCATTCAACTTGCTAGGTGTAAAATGAGTGAAATAAACTTGTATTTATACTTAATTATGCAAGATTTACCAATATTACAACACTAAAAGCCGACATTAGATCTAGGAGGATAAAATCCCCAAAAAAAATTGAATTCTTTTTTGGGCCACACTGGACTCATTCGCCCAAGGTGATGAATGAGTCCCATTAGACATAGTTTATGGGAACAAATTCAAAAATTCTTACAAAGGTGTAAAACTAGGATCAAAATCGAAAACCCTAGGCGGGACCCATATGCTCAAGGTGACAAATGAGTCCCAGACCACCAAATCTATGCCACTCAATGTAAAAATACCAGAATTATAATTAGGTGTTGATTTGTGTCAGGATCATCCTCAAAAATATGCATTAAATGAGGCTTGTGGATGTAAAATAAGGTCAATTAAATCATAAAGAGGCCTAATTATTTAATAAAACCCTAGAAAAGTGTGAGTGTGTTACAACACTTTACAACACTCCAAATAAGGCATTAATAAGCTCATTTAGTTCATAAGGTCCCATGACCTAATGTGAATATGTTAGACACATTGCAACATTAAATCAATTGGCCATGTTAGGGGGGGATATTTTTCATCATTGCAGGTCCTCCACAACATATTCCTAAAGAGCCTTGTAAAATTCACAAGGAAACCCATCACACCTAGGGGCCTAATCATCAACGATTATGTGCACAACTTCCTTGACATCAACAATGGAGAAAAAATGATCACAAGGATTTTTGTGATGAAGAGAGCTATGAGGGAAAAATCTAAAAGTACTTATAAAGAGAATTTTCTCACTCATGATAATTATCCTAGGCAGTGAAGACTTCCTCATAGTGCTTGAAAAAATCATGGAGAATTTCTTGCAACTCCTTGAGCATTATTGACTATCCTTGATTTTTTTGATACCATGAGAGGTATGAAAAGCTCTAAGAGATTGAAAAATCCCCTTGGAATCCCTATCAGCAACCTTAATCTATTTGATTCTAGCTTTGATTTGGGAATCTTTACTAAAATGGTTGTTTTCTATTTTATTTTGTTGCCTCAACTCTGATACCTAAACCTACAGAGTAGGAGAAAATGGGTTTCCTTCTAGAATCTATATGGCTCCATAGAGTTCAAGGTGGTATCCTCATATGAACACCTCCTAAATTTGGCCAATTGACATCCATAGATGTGGAGAAACTGAGAATTTTGTTTAATCACTTTGTGACACAACACAATCTAGTCAGTTGGCTGAGTGGGGTGACTATCTGGATTCCATATCTTGTTGATGTGAGATAATGTGGATCGATAAATTAGTAAGGAAGTATTTTTAAAAATATGACTTACAAGGATAAGGGAGGACCACTTTCCACTCAATATTGAACCTAATGGGAAAGTGATCTAACAAATAGATATCTAAAGGGCTCAATTAGAAGAGAAATTAAACTAGTAAAGGAGAAAATTGATTTTGTAAATATCATTGCATGATCGAGGAATTTCAAGAATCTATTAGAGCCAACCCAAAAGATTCACTATGCATGCAAAAAATATGTGTGATAGTGACCCAAGTTGGGGTTTTAAAGACCCAATTTATTATGCATGTAATACCATGCATCTCTTGTTATTTGTCTAGTGAAAAATAAATGTCTCATATTTCACATAAGCCATTTTAATTATTATAAATTCCCTACATAAAACTAAAGTGGGAGTTGGCATTGAATCTCCAATCCATTTCCAAAGATAATATCTCTCAAAAAAATCATTGGAATTATAAACATTCAAGAGGATCTAGATTAGATGATGAGTCAAATCAAACTCATCAACAATAAGATGAGAGAGTGACCTAGGAGAGTGTTCAGGTGACAAAACCTCCACGACCAAATTCATGATTGGTGAAAAACATAGTACCAATGGGCTAGATAACATGACATCTAAAAATATTTACTTATAAACATAAAACATTCAAACCAAATTTTTTTTTTTATCAATCTCGCACATATAATACTTATTCAATATGTCAATAAGACCTTGGATGTTCTGGGAAATAAAATTAATGAATAGGAGTTGAGCATATCATCACTATCTAACTCCTTGAGTGTGGAGAAAAAATTCTCCAAAAACACTAGGGTGAAAGAGCCCAATCGAATGTTAGGAGAAGAATTTATTTATTTCTCATAAACAAATTGACCAATTTTTAAGTGCATAGGAGGGTTGTGAGAACATCATAATTTTTTTGGCAACAAGGGAGAGTGAGTCGACATATCTAGTTGTAAAGATAAAACCAATTCTAGTTGTGGTGATTAAGAGAACATCAACATGGAGGGCTCAAAAGGCCGATTCTTAGCTTGATTCTTACCAATATTATCAATTTTCCTTCCCAATGTATCACCATTGTTCATTTTTCTTTATATTTTGAAGTGGTAACCTTAGAATATCGAGAATAGTTGACTACGTAGGCATCAAACTTGACCCAAGGAGTTACTAGAGAGAAATCCTTGACTTTATGCTTAGAACACTAGCACCAAAATCAAGTATTTCGTAAATTAAGATAAAGAACATAGGTATGTGTAGGATCATGATGGGCCAAAACGTGGCGATGTGTATGTGATATGATGGCCCATGTGGCTGACAACCTTTTTTTTACCCAAAATTGATGAAACGAAAAGGGTTTTTAAAGGAGATTCTCAACTTTCCACCAATATAAATTATGCTTTACTTTGAATTTAATAAATTATTATTATTCATTTTCTATTTGAATTACGACTAAAGTCCTGATTGATAGACTGGTTGAAAAACATCTATAGCTTTCAAACAATATCACATATTTTGAATCCAAAACGTGCGTCACATTCTATGCGTTGCACACTATAGGATTGAAAAACAAAATTGAATTTCATGAAGTTTTGACCAAGTTAAGGTGGTCAAACATATGAGTTTTTATATATTTTTTAAGTTGTAATAAAAAATTCATAGTTAATTATTTACTTGGAAAAAAATTATAAAAAAATATGCAGCACATCAGGACATGAGTCCTCTACTTATATCTAAAATTTTATAAAAAAATATTTATCTTTTTATTGTAGTTAGGGTGGTCAGAAAGACACGTACTTCTTATTTTTCCCTAAAATTTAAGTACTACTACATTGAAATTTCAATTTTTCACCAAATATTTTTCTTTTAAAATAAACCTAGTAGTTTAGAAACTACAATTAATTTGCTATAGATTCTATTCTTACATATTTTTGAAATAATATAGATAACTTATTCAAATTTTTATGTCAATTTTCCTAACTTTGATTTTCTAAATTTTCATTGCCACTTAAGGGCCTATTTTTTCCATGATGATCCCACACATACCCACCTGTTAGGTATGACAAATGTTTCCTATTTGAATTTATATCATCTCTTTCAAGTCTTTAGATAAATCCTCCTCAACATAGACATATTTTCTAGGGTGTTCCTGATAAAGATGTTCTAGCTTAACACAAATTAATTTTTCAAAAAAGAAGCAATATGGTGCAAAAAATGCTAGCAAGGCAAGGGAAGACCTAGAAATTCAAGGCATAGAAGCACATAGACTTTGTTTTCATATAAGAATGTGATGGCTTGTGTTCAAGGTGTGAATATCGATAAGGAAGAATGGATATACCAAGGACCATGCTTAAGGATGGTTTGAGCATGATTGAATTCAAAAAAATGGAAAAGAAAAAGCCCCTTAGTGACATTGTGAATGACATCATATTTGATCCCATAGATAGACCATTTTTTATTAACTCATTCCCTAAACATACTTTTAGGGGGATTTCTCTCTACGACATAGCCTGTAAGAGTAAACTTCTCTAACTAGTTACATGCACTATCAAATTTAGGGATGGGAAAAACCACATTCATTGGGCTGGAAAAACTCATACATTTTCAAAAACATTCAACATAATTTTTTGGGGTCATTTTCTTGGGAAAGCCATGTTAAAGAATCACCAAACCATCAATTCCAACTAGAACTAGTGGGTTGTTTTTTATTGAGGCCATATAAAGGAATGAATAAAAAAGGTTGCAATAAATGTGAAAGAATAAGATGGTTCCTATGCACAAGGTACAAAATGTCAAAGGAGAAGCCAATATACTCATAAAATATAAAAAAAGCCCTATTATAGCTCTCACATGCAAATCTCCTCCACAATCTTATTGCTTCATGATTCTAGAAAATATGAAGTATGAAAAAAATTGTTGGTGACTTCAAAAGATACTACAAGATTATGATAGATATTAATAAATGATAATTAAAGGGTTGGAATATAAATAAATAAAAACATGCATGAGTGAGATTAATTAAAATTAAAAAACCCCTAGTAAAGACAACATTTGTTCCTTTTAGAACACTTAAATTTTCTTTTACACTACCATGATTATATCAATTAAAAAGATACCAACACCATGATTATATTGGTAAAAAGGATACCAATCCAATTACATTAAAATCTTGGTTGAATTAAGTTTATATAAATATAGATGAATGATAAGGAAAAGAAAATAAGATAATTAGAATCTTGACTATCCATAAAATGATGCAGAACAATATGTAACTGGGTGATCTCACAATAGTGGTTTACAATTTTTGGCCAAACTGGACACTGAAATTATTATTTTTAACTAAATCTTCACATTCGGGCACCTATAGCGGCTAAACTGTGAGGAATTTGAAGATGATGCAAACTAGAGTCTCATCACATTTTGTCTGTAGATTATAAAAATATTTTTTTCAAAATTTTTGGAATAATATAGCACTTATTTTTCCATCTCCCACGAAAATTGGTTTTTTTTAGAAAACAACATTTTTAAAAAGTGACGCTCACCGTATACAACATAATTTTTTTGTATGAAGGATAAAATTATAATTGTTTCCAAATTTAGATTTGTAACTATGATATCTAGCACTTTCATGTGGTCTCATAGTTTTTTATTGAATTTTTTTTCCTTAATAGAGTTTCAAAGTCAAACCAATTGCAATTCAGACATAGGCAGAGTATATACAACATAGCTTTTAATGTATGTATCGAAATTAATTTTTTTTTTTTTTAATGGATCAAGGACATCAATACCCAACACAAACATATTTAAAAAAAAATTATTTTGATAATTTTCTATTTTTCCACATGTGTAAAACAAAGAACTTAATTTTCGGTGAAAAACCTATTTTTAATAAAACTAAAAAAACACATACATAATAAAACCAAAACATATTAAAATTATATTTGTGGGATAGCTCATTTCAAGGACTACTATAATCATTTAAAATAAATTTCAAATGAATTCATTTGATTCCCCAAAAGGTAAATCAAAAGTGATTTTTTATCAGCATTTTGATAGGTGTAAATGAGACTCATTTATAGGTATGGTCTAAAACTAGTGAGGTTCTATCCAAGGGGCTTTAATCTAAGGTGGTTTGATCAAACCATCTTCAATTGGAATCCTTAAAATGAAACTTTTAAAGGCTTAAATCATTTTATTTTCTAAAAATATGTGATTTCAGCAAAAATCAGTTCCTCTCAGGAATTGTAAACCAGCTTTGTGGGATCACCCAACTTGAAACATGCCACATGATGGACATAAAAATGACTACAAAACATAGAGTAGAAAATGCAAAGTAGAAAATTTTTAATTCTATAGTATACATAAGGTGACCAACACTAAGCTTTTTAATGAAAGATGTGTAAAGAGAAACACAAATAGGAACTATATCATGAGATTTATAAAGTATATTCTTACTAGGCATGCATAAAAAATAAATGAATATAAATGTTAAGATGTATGAAGTGAATATAGGGTTGAAGTTATAGTTAAGTTACTATCATATGGCATAATAATGGTAAAATAGTAAAGTGAAATGATATAGTAAGTGAGATTGGTAAGGAAGGGGGGAAGGCACTTGTGATAATGGTCTAACAATGAAAGTGCATAAGGGAGGGCATGTTCCTAGATAGGGATCAAAGATATAACAAACAATAATAACACAAACCCTAACCAAGGTAAAGCAACGAAGGATAAAGTGGAGTGGACCCAAACCTTAATTAAGTATATATTGAAGAACATGCAATTAAAATATCATATCAATATACTTAATTGAGATGAACAAACCTTAAAGATAAGAACTAGTGCATGTATGAAAGTTAGGTTTGCTGAAAATGTAAGGAAATATAACATCACATAAATATATATACTAATTAAATAATTATAGAAATTAACTAAACAATCAACCTTGATATATGAGTTTAGATTGGAATAATAAATGTAGAATTAATTATAGCATTTAAATGAATGAAATGTAACACTTCATTATATTTGAAAGGAAAAAAAATGCTACTAAAGATGTCATGACTTGATCTATTGAAATGTTGAACATTAGAGCCTTTTGCAAATGAATGTTTCGTAATTTATAAATCGGTAGTGCTCTATTTTGATTTAAGGCCATACCTATAGAATTAACCTTAGAAAGTGTAAAAATGATTTGAAACATAAAATTGAACATGAAAATGTGAATATAAATTAAAATGATCAATTATTGCAGATTTAGTTCAATTTCATATGATTGAATAAAAAAATAATATACATAAACAATAATAAAAAACTTCTTAAACCACATCCTCCACACAAACTGATTTACAGAATAATGATCAACCACAACAAACATGCATTGACGCCTAAAATTATGTATGTTGATGTATATGATTTTTCTATACGATTAAATTTTTATGCTTGCAGATCGTCCCCGTGAAAGAGAAGAATAGCTTTCACATATTTTGCCGTATTAAATATCTAAGAAACTCCGACATTGACTGGTTTGGGTAGGTCGGACCTGTTGTCGTGCAAAAATGAAATTAACGAACTTTGCTTACGTAACATATGATATATGTTCTCGGTCTTTGGTCATTGGTCATGATTTTGCTCATGGGTCTCTCGTTGTTTTTTCCTCCTCTAATTGCACCGAAGAAACGTATGCCAAATGAAGGTAAAGTCATTACGGCGAAATGCACAGACAATTTCATAATAGATTGGTAAGCATTGAATAAATTTTCTTCATCAGCTTCCATCGGTAGTTTCAGTGACCTGTGAGAACCAAACGCATTCAATGAGGTCATGAGGTTAGACAAATTTAATAAAGTAGGGGATTATATTACTGGGTCTTCTTCCACCTAATTGTGGTGCATGTTTACTATCTGATCGTTCGGAGATGGAGTAGGAGTGCTTAACCCTCTTAGGTGTTGTGGGAGCCTCACTTAGGGGAGAATTTGACCTTAAAAGTCAGTCAGATTTGTTCGATAGTAATCTTTGAATGCACATAAACAAGTAAGAATCTTCTCATGATTTCTCTATTTGTGCTGGCTTCCATCCACTAGGTCCTTTCGATATAATTTATTTATAGGAAGTTATTAAAGTCTGAGTTTCTCTACAAAAAAAATAGCATGGACGCCAATTTGCTTTCATGCCACTCAGCATAACGTCTCACATGAGGATGACTGTAGTCACAAGTAAGTGTATTAATTTAATCTATTTTAAACTCTTCCATTATTTCACAAGAGCTCAACTATCATGCCATGTGAGTCATTCTTTACATTGATGTT
>CM021107.1:553524019-553705189 GCA_007115665.2 Sequoiadendron giganteum | reverse complement strand
CACTTTTGAATTAAATTAATTTTTAATTTAAAAGGTCCACATCACCTCTTGTGGGAATTAATTTTAAATTTCTATTTTCATTCCTCACTTTTCTCTTTTTCTATGCCACATCTTCTTGTCACATGCATTGTTCGCCATTGATTCTAAAATCAAATCTCAACCCTGCATTTCAAATTTCACCCTAATGTTGCCCTAACCCTAATTACTAATTGTCACATGCATTTATGGCCATTGATCTTAGGGAATCTTCCATCTTTCAATCTTGTCCATCCATTCCAATTTGGTATTTCTATAAAATGGCAATTTCAACCTCATTTTGACATCTCTCAATTGCTTGACATTTACATCTTGCAGATCTAGACTTCATCTTGCATCTCTCAGTCTTTTGACATACTTGCATACTTCTTGTTATTTTGCTAACATTATCATTTTGTAGGTTTTTCTATTGCATGTAGGCTTTAGTTTTCACTTGCATTTTGATAAAATCCTTCAATATTCGCTAGGCCATTGTCACAGGCATATTTGCTCACAAAATTTGAGGGAAAACAACATACTTGCAGCAAATGGAGAAGGGCTATGGGGGTGAATCATGGAGGTTTTGAGGAGCTTTGGTAATATCATTCCTTGTTTTGTTTTGTTTCCTCCTTTGTGCTTCATAGTTATGTTAGGATTTTATTTCTTATTTTAGATTTAAGAAAAACCTAGAAATTTGCCATAGTTACATTGGTGAATCTGACACTCATTTTTTATAGTTTTCTTACAAATTTATTTCGGGTTTTTGTAGGTATAGGTACAAAACAACACAATTGCAACCTTTTGAGATGAAATCACTCTATTGTGATGCATTCACTTTCGAGAATGACACACTTGCTCTATCGAGATGCATTCGCCAGTCCAAATGACACATTTTCTCTATCAAGCCGCATTTGCCTCCCGAACGATGCATCTACTTGGTAAACTTTGAGATTTTAGCTCTGAGATGCATTTTCTCTATTGTAGCACATTTTCTCTGTTGTGACACATTTTCTCAATTGTGACACATCCGCCTGATAAAAAATTTCTTTTGGGTTTTTCAAAAAATTTAGAATTGCTCTTTTTCTATTTAGTAGATTAGGGACTTTGGGTTACTAATATTCTCTTTGCAGCATGTGGAATGGAGTCTAACCCTTGTTTTTTTGTATTTTAATTTTTTTCACATTCTTAATCAAACAAACAAATCATCACAACTACAACTTGCATTTACATTTCATGAGGATAAAATGAACATGCATGCACATTCATGGGTTTAAAATGAACACAATCTTACATTATAACTCATGAGGCTTAAAATGAACTTGCATATTCATGACATGGGGTTTAAAATGAACATTGTTTCTCTCACATTGGCCTAAAGGTTTAAAAAGAAGAAAGTGCTTTAGATGTTTGTCTCATATTACAACTTTGATAATTTAAAATGAACAAGTGTTTCAACTTTGTGTAACCTAATTCAATAATAGAAGTATCCTCTCCCCTTGCACACTTATGTGATCTTGGGTGCAAGAGAAACTGTTATTGACTCTAGCGATTAAGCCTTCATTGCTGGGAAAAAGTACTCACCCCAAGGTGACTTAAACTAGCAACTAAGCTTTTTAGCTAAGCTACTCTTGGCTAGTATACAAATGTGAATCCTAATGGAAAACTTAGGATATGAGTGTAGATGTGTCACACAAACAAGTGAATTCCCCAAAACTTTGTTGAGCGTAACCTCTTCAAGCTAGAATTACTCCTTATAGGAGCTAATCTTGCCTCATGTGTGGTCACTCGAGCGAGTGCCCTAACAATTTTTTTGTGTAGAAGTCAAAAACCCTATCTATTCTTTGGTGCAACAATGTTCGTTGCCAAGGCATCCACATTCTCCCAGTTCTTATTAAAGGTGAAAATATTGTCATTAAAGATTCATGAGAGCTTGAAGCTTGGTTGACCTGAGAAGTGAGTGCCATGTTGGGGGAGATAGCATGGCCAAGATTCTAAGTCACCCACTAAGAATAAGTGTGGTTGGAGTAAAATCCATGTGGAATTTAGAGAGTGTAGTCCTTGTCAACCCTAGGATTGTGCTTGTCTTCTATGTGCTTATTTTCACAAATTTCAAAGACAATGTGTTTGCCAAGTGTTTTTCAGAACCAATGAATAAATAAACACCTTTTATAGATCTGGAAAAATACCTTCAAATTGAAACAATCTTCAAAATCTGCCAAAATTGCCAAGAAACCAAACTCTGCAACAAATTTGCTAAACATGCAACGCATTTGACATTCTTGACTACATTCGTGACTTGCTACAACACAATCTCTCTGCTAAACCACATTTTCTATCTGAAACACCACATTTGACTGTATCATAATGCATTTTCTTTCCTGAGAACTGCAATTTCTCTATTGAAACATATCTGTTATCTGAAACACTGCATTTGCTCACATTATGACGCATTTGATCCTCTGCAACACATTTGAAACCTTAAATGATGCAATTTCCTATCAACTAGAAAAACATTATTACTGTCAAAAAATCGAGACCAAACATTTTCAAATAGCTTTCAGACACATTTTTCTCCACAGTCTTTGTCCAAAACTAGAACAAGAATTGTTCAAATCCTCCATCCTTGCATTTTAGTTTGCCATAGGTCTACCATTTCACTTTCTTAATTGTATCCTTAGGCCTCACTATCATTTTAGGTCCTCATTTTGCAGACTTTAGAATAGGAATCCTCGCCATACTTTGCCAAATATTTGCCTTCAAAAGTATGTTGTCACTAGACTTAATCAAAACCATTTCTTTTCATCTTTTTCCTTTTGTGAGCCATTTCCAACTCATTAGTCTAGTGTGGAAACCTCACTTTTTCACTTTGTCATTTAGTCCTCCAAACAAGTCCCTTGACACTCCAAAATTGAGACATTGACCAAACTTTGAATGGTTATGTGCACCTTTTCTTAAGTCTACCAATATTAAGTGCATCCTAGAATTACTTGCATTTGCATTTTCACACCTTTAGTCTCCCTCAGTTTTAGTCCTCATTAGTCTCATTGCATTTAGCATTCCCCTTTAGACACCATTATCAGTATAGCATTCCTTATTTCAAAAATACAAAAACATAGTGTCATATCATTTGCATATATAGGTTTGTGTTGGCAAGAGACACTGCACAAGTCATCTAGTGTTGTCATTGATGGCAAGCCTAGTTAGTAATCCCATCCACATCTCGATAATTGCTTATACCGAAAACCAGATCGAAGAAATCTATTATTTGTCAAAGCTAGAATAGGGTATCCGACAGAGTTGTGTATATTGGCTCATACGTAATTTTTTGTTATCATTTTGTGTTGTGGATCTCAAGGAAGGTATTTTAGTGTATGTACTATCTTATCCATGAATAATCGAGGTTCGCATTCATTGGTGTGCAATTTAGAAGATCTGATGTATTGTGTTTTAGTCTATCAGTGCAAAAAGCTGACTAAATGAATGAAGCATGTTGTGGATCTTTGGGGCATAATTATTATGGTATTTCATGTTCGAGAGATGTTGTTTTGGTTCCTCACTATATTTAAGCCGACATTGGCTAATTCGCATTGACAATTGTCTATGGATTGAGCTGATAGTTTGTGCACGTTTTATATATTTTTTAAGCCGACAACAGTTGTTCTAATCTCTAGTGGCAGATATATAACCAATCATTCATATCATTTTGATATATGTTGTGATGTAATGTGAAATATAGAAGGTATATTGATCGATTGCACATAGTTTTATTTGAGTAGAACAAAGATTGGTGATCCGAATTAAAGCAAACAAAGTTTCAGAGCAGAATCAGATAGAGTGTGAAGAATGTGAATAATGTGCTTAACTGGAACTATACCCAAGCATTAGTAGATGCTATTTTCATATTTCATCTATTCCAATAGTTTTCTAGACGCGACTATAAGACAGTGAGTCTTAATTTGGGAATAAAGCCTTTTGTATTTGAGCACTGAGCTCTAGGTAGTGTGTCTTAATGCATGTTCATTCCATTTGTAAACACTTATATTGAGTATACTCCAATTGTGGATTGACCTCCATCATGGTTTTTCCCCTAACAGGGTTTCCACATAAAAATCCTTGTGTTATGGTGTTATGGTTGCTTGTCTTGTGTTCTTGCATCTTTCTTTTGGTTCAATTCTATAAGTGGTTTAAAGATCAAGTTACTAAAGTTAGATTTTGTAGAACATTGATTCACCCCCCTCTTAGTGTTCCTTGATTCCAATAGTTTTTTCATCCTCCATCCTCCCCTTTTGAGAAAAATGTTTATGGTTGAAACAAGACTACAAAGAAAAATAAGACTAATGGATCCCTTTGGACAAGGCAACAAGTTTTATAATTTCCCTAATGACATGAATGCAAATACAAACATGGGGAACTCTTTCATAAATCCATTTAGTGAAATGAACATTCCATCATCCTCCTGCAATCCTTTTGAACCATTTATCCGCAAAGATGAAAATGGACAAGTATTTGAGGATGATATACAAGTTGTTGTACAAAATACTGAAGTGGCCTCCTTTGTGGAAGAGTTAGTCCTACAAGATTCAAATAGGTATCCATCCATGCTCCTTGACCAAGATGCTAAGTTTCCAAAAGGATTTGACATTAACACCTTAAGAGTAGCATCTCTTGATCATACCACTGAAACAAGTCAATCACAATCAACACCATCACATGATGCAAACAATATTTCCATGGGAGCTACAACACACAATGCTACACATACCATTAATGCTAATTCCATTAGTGCTACCACCACCCAAACTACAATAAACACATCCAATGTGGTTAATACAAATTCTATTCGGGGTACATCAACCATAGAAAATGCCACATCACTTTCAATTTCACAAAAAATATCCACAATCCCATCACAAACTGTTGGAGCAACATTTGGGGCCTCAACTAACACAATGTGAACCAATTCATCAAACCTATTATGGGGAGCTTCATCTAATACTATAGGGACAACATCATCAAACACTTTGATTGGGTCATCAACTAACGCCATGGCAAAAAACTCATTAAATCCCTTTGGGAGGAATAAAAGATGAGTTGTCATTCAAGGAACTCAATCCAATGTCCCTAGTTCATCACAAATCAATACCAACACCAATGTCCCCCTAAGAAAAAAGATGAATATACCACATGGTCACATCTACCAATTTGGACAAGGCAACCAAGTCACACAACATATGACTCCATTTGGTCATCAACATGTTCAAGGACAACAAGTTCCGTAGATTCAATCCAACATGGCTGGAACACACATCCCCACTTATGCATCTCAAGTCCACACACATCAACATATCCCAAATCAAAATGTCCATTACCAACAAACGCCAAACCAAAACACACAATTTGATCATCACCAACACATCCCCAATCATAATGCATCATCACAACAAGTGGAAACTCAAGCCATACCAATCACCAACATGTGTGATGCTACAAACAACCCTATAGTGGAGACACTCACTTAAAATTGCGGCCCTTCAAACACAAGTGGAGAACATGCAAATGTCCAATAAAAAGGCTCACACTTCATATGACTTATGTTTGTATCCTTTTGACACAACCTTGTACATGCCACCATTCCCATGAGGGTATGTAGTGCCAAACTTTCCTAAATATAGAGGCAAAACTAATCCCATCAAACACATCAAAGAATTCACAACCAGCTATGTGGAAATTGCCTATGAACATACTTATCTGATGAGACTCTTTTCTAGGAGTCTCGTAGGTCATGCACTTGAATGGTTCACACAATTACCTAAAGGAATAAAGTCATGGGATGAATTAGCCAACAAGTTTGTCAAAAATTAAGCCTATAACATTGACACAAAAATTGAAATTTCCTCATTATGTAGACTTACTCAATAGGACACATGCAAGAAATTTATTCCATTTTTCCAAAGATGGAGAACTTTAGCAAGTCGATGTCCTATGGAAATACCCAGAAAAGAAAAGATCACCATGTTTGTTAAAAATCTCCTTGGACTACTGATATATGGTCTACAAGTCCACTGTTGCACCACTTTCACGGACCTTGTCAAAAAAGGAGTTCAACTCAAAAAATCCCTAATTACCAAAGGCAAACTCAAATATGGCAGCAAAAACACCAACACCAATACAAACACAAACCCAAGTTCTCCCATTGACAAAAACAAATACTAGGTAAAAAACAAACATATCACCAATGATGGAGTTGTCGACGTAAAAATAGTAAATGCAACAAGTCTTGAAATTATCCTTAAAGGAGTTCAATCCCATAATACACCAGTGACCACACTAACACCCACTGCTAATGCCATCGAAAAAAATCCTATCCAAAGAAACCAAAGGCAATCACGTCAAATAAGAAAATTTCAAAAATGCACATACACCTCCTTGGGTGAGCCAATCAAAGTTGTCCTCAAGAAGCTTCTCCAAAATGGTGTCATCACATTACAGGACCCTAAACTGTATGACCCTGGTCAGTTCAAACCATCATGGAGGGATGACAATACATTCTATGATTACCACTACATAAAAGGGCATAAAACCTCCTCCTATTGACAATTAAGAAATCTTGTACAGGATCTTAATGAAAATTATACCAGTGAACTTGATGGTCAACAATTTTCTTCTAATTTAGACCATACTATCAATAAAAACCCACTACAGGATCATGGGTCGGGTAACGCCTCATCATCCGGTGCAAAGAATAATGACAATCGGGCCAGTTACACCCGTGTTGCTTTTAACTATTCTAGTGTTACTATCATTAATCACCTTCGAGCTGTTGATGAAGGTGAATGCATCAATACCATAACCATCAAGAAATATCTAGAGTGTGATGTCACTACCCATAGAGGCAAGGTCACAATCCTAGGTCCTTGTGCTAGACAACCTAAGATCACCATACTTGATTCGTCTTCCAAAGTGCTACAACCCAATCCAAAATTTAATCTTATTGGGAAACTGAATAAAACACCCGCTCAAATCTCTATCCTCAAGTTACTTTGCATTTCGCCCGCACATAAAGCCATATTGGACAAAGTCTTGCAGGAGTCCTTCCTCCCAACCGATATTGATGTCAACCATTTTGAAACCATGGTTAGATACTTGATTTATCCCCATCACATCACCTTTTTAGACTTGGATTATTCCTCACCAAAGCCATCTCACAATGATGCATTGCATATCAAAGTATTAATCCATACAAAAGGTTAGACAAAGCTTAGTAGATGGTGGACCAGGACTGGACATCTGCTCTCTAAAACTAGTGAAAGCTCTCAGCTTCTCTGATGCTTGTGTGGATGCTACAAAAAGTATTGTGATAAAAGTGTATGATGATGAAGAATTCTCCTCTAAAGGCATTATCACACTTCCAATTCATGGTGGACTTGTCATCATAGATACAACATGTCAAATTCTAAATTGTGATCTACCTTACAGTTTCTTGGCTGGTCGACCTTGGATCCATGCCTTAAAGGCCATACCCTCCACTTACCATCAATGATTTAAGTTCCCCTTTGATGGCACTGAAATCACTATATGAGGAGATCCTGACCCTTTCCAATATTCTACCAATTTGAGAGCTACTTTCGAGCAGCAAGTGCCCATCAACCATGAGGCTTCAACATCCACTTCATCTAAATACATTGATCCATCCACACTCACCAAGCCTTCCATATCCACTACCATCACACCATCCCCCACCTTTGTATCAAGTATTAAGATCTAGGATGTTGGTTGCAAAGAGTTCAAACTGAACATGGCCTATTCTATCACAACAATTCCCAAGCCACCAAAACTTTATGGCCGACCTTGTTTCACAATAGAACCAGAGAAGACTTTCAAGGTCCCTTCGACGATGATCTCACACTATGGGGAGATATGAATGATGAAGACATTATAGACTTAACTACTTGGATCTACAAAGGCCTAGAGGAACTACCCCCACTACCTGTACATATATATGGAAAAGGCTATGACATATGCAAATCACATGGTTTTGATGGAACTAGTGGCCTTGGGAAAAACAACACTGAAAGGAGAGAGCCTATCATTCCTTCTAAGTGACAAAAGTATCTAGGGATAGGGTTTGAACAACTTAAAACTGACGATCAACCTACCAATGTACTTTCGAGTGAGGACGTAACGACTCCTGAAAGTGTTGAGACAATCTAAGACTCCTATACCGATACTGATTTGCATGAATGGGAATGGGGTTCTGATAAAACCCTTAGTGACTATGACATTGCTGAACTATTTCTAGAACTCGGTGAACCCTCTTTCAAGGATAGATTCATATAAATGTATAAAATTGATCCTCTGCATAACCATTCTAAACAAAAATAATGGGTAAGCATTTTTTGGGAACCAAATGATAATAAACCTAAATCGTCATCAGCAACATCTAACTTGTCCCACCCCATTCTCGAACCTCTCCATGAGCCTGACATTCCCGAGCCTACTGCCCATGCTTATGAATTACAATCCATTGATCATGATTCTAATCCATTCATACCTTACTATGACCAAGAATATAACTCATGGGTATGTGCAGGATCATCATGGAAAAAAAAGGCCCTTAAGTGGCAATAAAAAGACAAAAAATCAGAGTTAGACAACTTGACATAAAAATTTAAATAATTTATCTATATTATTTCAAAAAAATGTAAAAGTAGAATCTATAGAAAATTGAATGTAGTTTCTAAACTACTAGACCTTTATTTTAAAAAATAAAATCTATTTGGTGAAAATTTGAAATTTCAATAGAGTAGTATTTAAATTTCAGGGTAAAAATAAGAAGTAGGTGTCTGTCTGACCACCCTAACCACAATAAAATGATAATATTTTCTTATAAGCTTTCAGATATAAGTAGAGGACTCATGTCCTGATGTGATGCATCTTTTTTTATAATTTTTTTCGAAGTAAATAATTAGTTATGAATTTTTTATTACAAATTTTAATAATTATAAAAGCTCGTCTGTCTAACCACCTTAACTTGGTCAAAAATTCATGAAATTCATTTTTTAATTTTTTAATCCTATAGTATGCAAAGCATAGAATGTGACGCATGTTTTGGATTCAAAAAATGTGATACCATTTGAAAGTTATAGATGTTTTTCAATCAGCCTATCAAATAAGACTTTATTTGTAATTCTAATAAAAAATGAATAATAATTATTTATTAATTTCAAAGTAAAGCATGATTTATATTGGTGGAAAGCTAAGAATCTCTAAAAACCCTTTTCATTTCATCAATTTTGGGTAAAAAAAAAGTCGTCAGCCACATGGACCATCATATGGCTTACATATCGCCGCTTTTTGGAAAACCCTTTTCATTTCATCAATTTTGGGTAAAAAAAAAGTCGTCAGCCACATGGACCATCATATGGCTTACATATCGCCACTTTTTGGCCCATCATGATCCCACACATACCCTCATTTGAATCCGAAGATGGTCCTTGGATAAAATCCGATTGGGAAATTAAAGATGACAATTTTGTCTTCACACTTTCGGCTTTCATTTGCATGATTTTTGTGTCATCCTTGCTCTTTGCCAACAATGACGATGGTATCTCCTTTGTCTACCTGCAACTTATTGACTGGGACCAACAAGGCCCACCCACTATGGATATCTTTCAAAATGATGAAGCTATTGTAGAATTCATGGGACTTCGTGAGGGCATACCAAGTGGAGATCACAAAGCGGGATTCGCTATAGATCTAGATTGTGCAACATACTTTGGGAAGACTATGCAATCCTCCAGTCACAAAAATATTAAAAATAAAACAAAAAAAGATATGTCTTTAGGTGAAAATTGCAAGGCACCTTTTGACAGTTCAAAAGTAAAAATAAAAGATGTATCCGAGGGTGAAAACCTCCTTGAGGTGCCCAAGGATGGAGGATTGGACTTTCTTCCTTTGACATAAGAAAAATCAGCAATTCTTATTGGAGACATTATAAAAATTAACATAGCTACATCAGAGGATCCCAAAAATGGTTCTCTTTAATGCATCATTGATAGAAGAAGAAAATCCTAAATTGCAACAATTCTTCTCTGAACGAAAGGTTAACTTTGCATGGTGTTATGTAGATATGCCAGGACTAGATCCTGAATTAGTGTTGCACCATTTGCCTTTACTTCCAGATGTCAAACCAGTCAAACAAAATTTAAGGAAAATGCACCAGCAAATATCATTGCTTGTGAAGGCTAAACTCAAGAAGCTACTAGATGTGGGGTTTATAAGATCAATAGAATATGTAGACTGGATATCCAACCTTGTACTCATCACTAAGCCAAATGGATAGATTCACATTTGTATAGATTTCTCTTATCTTAATAAGGCATGCCCGAAAGATGACTTTCCATTGTCGAACATCGACACCATTGTTGATATCATAGCGGGGTACAAGATGTTGTTCCTTATGGATAGTTTATTAGGCTACAATCAAATCCAGATCGCCCATGAAGACCAACACAAAACAACGTTCACTTGTCCTTGGGGAACATACTGTTGACACATCATGCCTTTTGGTTTGAAGAATGCAGGCGCCACTTATCAACAAGCCATGGAAACTATATTTCATGACCTCATGCACACACTAATGGAAGACTATGTGGATGACCTCTTGGAAAAATATTTGACATGCAAGGATTGTCTCAAATTCTTGGATAAAGTCTTTAAGAGGCTAGAAGAATAAAAGGTCCATTTGAACCTGAAGAAATGTGTTTTTGGGGTGACTTCAGGAAAATTGTTGGGCTACATAGTTTCGCAATGAGGCATTGAATTTGATCTCACCAATTTGAAAGCAATATTAGGCATGCCTTTGCCAAAAGGAATCAGGGAGCTAAGGACATTGCAAGGCAGATTACAGTCTATTCGACGCTTCACTGCACAACTAGCAGAAAAATGCCAACCGTTTCAATACCTATTGTGCAAGAGCATCCCCTTTGTGTAGAATGTCAAGTGTCAAGCAACCTTCCAATATATCAATACTATCTATTATCACCACCTTTCCTAATGCCTCCAATTGAGGGAAAATCTTTGATCGTCTATGTATCTGTAACCACTTCGGCATTGGGGGCATGGCTGGCACTGACTATGAGGAGAAAGAAAGAGCTATGTACTACATCAGTCACACATTGGTTGGATATGAACTGAACTACACATCCATTAAATGTGCATGTCTTGTAGTTGTCTTTGCAACTCAAAAATTAAGATATTACATGTTGAAACATGAAACATAATTGGTTGCAAAGGTTGATCCTTTGAGTTATCTTCTAACTCGGGCAACATTGACAAGTCGGTTAGCAAAATGGGTTATGATATTAAGTGAATATGGCATACAATACGTTGAATGCAAGGAAAAAAAAGGATAGGTAATAGCCGATCAACTCGCAGATGCACCTATGCAAGGCACTCATCCATTGATAGCTGACTTCCCAGACAATTCTATCTTTCACGAAGAACCTACATCACCTTAGAGGCTTTATTTTGACGGGTTTCATACTGGTCATGGCTCAGGAGCAAGTATCATGTTCATCACATCGCAAGGGGACTCCATTCCTAAGGTATTTCAAATTGCCTTTCCTTGTACCAATAACATTATAGAATGTGAGGCACTTGTCACAAGACTCTGAATGGATATAAAATAGAAAATCAAGACACTTCAAGTTTTTGGAGATTCTCAATTGGTCATCAACTAGGTTATGGATGAGTATGACACAAAGGATGAAAATTTTATGCTCTATAAATGCATGATTGATATCTATTTCACTCATACTTCCATCGAATCTCTTTTGAATAGATTCCTAGTGCACAAAACAAGGTAATGGACATGATGGAAACAATTGGATCTTAGTTAGATATTCCCAACAACGTCCCACAATTTGAGTTCTTACTGGAGAAACTATTGGTTCTTGCATATGATATTCCAGAATCAGAAATGGTTTGTGAGCTTGTTGGTCCCAGTTCACCTTGGTATCAAGAAATCTACAACTATCTCAAGGCCCAGACCCTCCCACCAAACCTATCCAACAACCAACGAAAATCCTTCATCTATAAAGTTGCCTGATATACCATCGTCAATGACACCTTATACTACCACAACTTTGACAACACCCTTCTTTGTTGTCTCAACACTGATGAAGCCCAAACAACCTTACGTGAGGTACATGAGGGTATATACGGATCTCATTCTAGTCGCTCAACCTTAGATAGGAAAGTTACGAGACTTGGGTATTACTGATCGACAATGGAAAAGGATGCTCTTTAGTTTGTTAGAACATGTTTGAAATGTTGGGTGCACAATGATCTAATTCATGTACCCACACATGAGCTTAGACTCATCACTTCTCCTTGACCCTTCACACAATGGGGACTCGACCTCATGGGAAAAATTCGTGCCTCTTCCTCTAATGGCCATAAATTCATTGCCACTGTCACTAAGTATTTCACTAAGTGGATCGAATTCATCCCCCTCACATGTATCACCGATAATCAGATTTCCAAGTTTATCCTTAATTACATTATCTACTGGTATGGTGTCCCATAATCCATCATCATAGACAATGGTCTTCCGTTCAAAAATCAAGACATCCATGAGCTTTGTGAACGATTCCACATTCAACACCATTTTTCCATGCCATACTATTCGCAAGGAAATGGTCAAGCCAAGGCATCCAATAAAACAATTCTTCAAATTCTTAAGAAGACCATTAATGATGCTGGCCATGATTGGCATCTATAACTCAATCCTGCCTTGTGGACCTACCTCACCAACATCCACACACCCACTGGAGCCACCCCATTTTCCTTGGTCTATGGATGTAAAGGTATATTTCCCATCGAGGTTGAAATTCCTTCTCTCCAAGTCTACTTGAAGGGATTGATTGATGACGAAGAGTACATATAGTCTCGCCTGCATGAGCTGGAAAAGTTGCAAGAATGAAGAAAAAATGCCTTGAATCACTTATAGGCATATCAAAACCACCTTTGCACAAGCTATAACAAAAGAGTAATGGTCCAAAAGTTTGAAATTGGCAATTTGGTCCTAATGCAGAATCCGAGGAATCAAGTTGATCGAGAGAAACCCGGCAAGTTCGAACCCAATTGGTTGGGGCCTTACATCATTACTACCACATTTTGTTTTGGTGCTTATTAGTTGGCTATGCCAGATGGAGAACAATTGACAGATCCTATCAACATTCTACATCTACGCAAGTTATATACATAGCATCAGAGAGCTTGGCTAAAAACCTTAAAAATACAAAAAAATCATCACCCTGATGAAAACCTAGCAAACAGGCATCTTGGTGACACCAAAAAATAAAAAATAAAATAAAAAATGACAAAAATAATAAAGAGAAATAAATTCTTCCAATAGTGAAAACCTAGTAAACAGACACTTTGGATAATTACCATGGTAAAAACCTGGAAAATAGGTGCCATGTGTGGTTGGGCTTCGCTTCGCCATCTACTATCGTTCCATCTACCTTCATCCACAATACATACCCAATATTTCAGCACCTTCACAAAAAATTTCATAAGTCCTATCATTTACATCCGTGGCTGGCATTGGTTTACATCAAGCATTGCATATCCCCTGCTTTGCATCCCATGTATGCTCCTTTCCATTTCATTATGCTTGTATAGTCCTCGACCTTCCTGGGGAAAGACCTTTATCACCTGAATGTAGTGGGTATCACACATGGTCTTGACATTCCTAAAATGTCCTAAATAATTCATAAAAAGTTATGAAAAAGACTTAAAAATAATAAAAATGTCTTGAAAAAAGACCTAAAAATTGAAAAATGTCTTAAAGAAACCACAAAAACATTTGAAAAACCTCAAAAATCTCAAAAATAGAGTCAAAGTCCACATCATTTGTGTGAGTCATGACAACCAGTCTTTGTCATAGTTGAACTATGTTGTCTCTACGCATTTTCTATGTAGGTGCTGGTGATTTTTCTAGTAGAACCCAACAATTCTCTAAAAAAAATCTAGCTCTTATAATGAAGAAACTGTAAGGTTAGTGGCCAACACAATGAGCTTAGGATTTTGTGATCCTTACTCCTTCACTTTAGGCTCTGTTAGACCAGGGAGGGTAATCCCAAATATATTTTCATGAAATGTATACAAGTAACATATTTATACACAGATTGATTCCTAGTTAATGCAAATAAGCTCTACCCCACTAATGATTTGGTAGATCCTTTAAGTGAGTGACTACTTACTTGCTATGAATCAAAGATACCTCCAATCCACATTATTCTTTGAAAAGGATTTTAAATGATTATTGTTCTTATTTTAAATTCATGATTGGTATGATACTCATTTTGGTTGAAGATTTTCTATTAAACTGACCAGTGTCTCATCAATTGGAGCAACGAAGTCAAATATATAAGAACTTGTAATACATGAACTACTAAAATTTAGATATAGATGAACTTTTTTTATATTTCTTTGCAATTTATGAGAACTCATAGTGTCCAAAAGAAACACTCACTTCTTACCAATCCTAAGCCATTTCTTACAAAAGTCTAGACCCTATTCAAGCATTTTAATCAACTCTTTGATTTAAAGCTGAGAAAAAAATCATACATTGAAACATAACCATTTGAAGATAAATTACAACACCATTAGTATTTTCATTTATAACTTATGAGAAATATGCATAGGAGAGCATTTGTTTCCAGATAAAGATCCATTTCTATATCAGTAGTTTATATAAAACCAATTTAAGATTGTTACATATAGGATTTCATTCCCAAGACAATCTACTAGCCTACTTATCCATATTCTATTTGAAATTCCTTTCTTGAGCTTAGCATTTATCCAGAAACCCTATTAAAATTTAAAAGTCTGACACCTGTAATGAGCCATAAATCCCTTTTATAGAATAAGGGAGCAACAAGAATTAGGCTCAATTACACTTACATTTCATTTCATTTCAAGATGATTTGCAACATAATTTGAGATGTCTCTAGTTGGTTACATGCAATCATTGAGGAAAATAGAAGAGTAAAAGACTGTATTCCACATCCCCTGCATGTAGATATGATTTCTCATCAAAAGGAAAGGAAAATTTAGTTGTAGCAGTAGCATCGCCCTCCTCGCCGACCAAAGAAGATTCTCCACTAGCAACCCTAGAAAAAACATGCATATAACCGAGTGCTAGGAAGTTTGGCACCTCTCCTATACACTAGCCTGAAATATTTCCACATCAACACTATAAACAAGAAATCACACGAGTGTTGAATAGGACAATCTTGAAAAAAGGGCCATGGTGTCATCAAAAATAGAAATGAGACATAGTCATCACTTTGAGTCATCAACCTCAAAGGATGCTAGCCCATTCCTTTCTCATGGTGGAACTAGAGGAACCGTTACCACCACCTCGTTGAAATCAGCAGATGGTACTAGGGAGAGGAGATAATAATCACCCTCCGAGTTAGTGTCACCCTCATTATCTGGACGGTTGTTAGAAAACTTACCAGAATAATTAAGTCTTCCTGGATAAGCCTTAAAATACTTGCACCTTTTACTTGTCTTCTTTTCATACTCCACCAACTCCCTCCCTCTGAACTTGACCAATTCTTCTGAAACAATTCAATTCCTCAAGCAGTAGTTGCTCCTGAAACAATAATTCTAAAATTTTATGTGTCCTCTTCTATTATTTGGTGTATCAGGATCTCCTTGCATATCAACTTCATCCTCATGAACATTCTCTTTAGACTCGAGCAAACTTAATCTCCTAGACCTTTGAACTGTCCTAAAAAACTCTTCAAACTTATTCATCCTCCTAGAAAATATCTACCAATTATGTTCACAGACTCAAATTCAATGAGATTTTTGAATGATAAATATGGAAATCAATCCTTCCTATAACGAGCCATGCAAGTGTGCCAACTATTAATTCTTCAAAGAAAGCTTATGCATGTGAGCTAAAAATAGTCTGCCTTGATCCTTTTAATCTTAACCATTGATCATGATTTAAAAGATAGATCAATGGGCATATTACTATGCAATCATATAAAAATAAGTTTTAATTGTGCTTTTAATGATCCTGTAAATTAGAAAAACTTAGAGTAGATAAACATCTACTCTGTACTTTGCATCAATTAAAAATTTCTTGCCATAATTACCCACTCACCCGTAGGAATTATTTCACTTGTATTTCTCCTTGTCAAAAACAATGAGGATTGATCTTGATCCGATCTAAAAATATCGGTTCGTACACTGCCATGCTTTGTTTTCACCTTTTCCACATGTATCAATGGCTACCATGATTGACGACCGAAATATCAAGCATGTGCCTTAAAGAACAAATTTGAAAATAGTGTAGTTTAGATATAGTATCTTTTTCGCCAAATCTGGAAGTATTCCAAATTCTTTAGCACCCAACAAAAGCCTTTCAGAAAGTCTACATGGCACTTGCCCGCTTGCCCGTCAAAAGAAAAAGGACATAGACATGACCCACGTGGTATGGCGGGAAGTGGCCAAGATTAAACCATGTCACCTTCCATCAACCTCAAGTTCATCCTCCACATAATAAGCTTTCATTTTCAAAGACCCATCGGGCCCCACAAACTGCCAGGTGTCACACTGCCTGCTAGCCCATATGACTATCCCTTCTTACTACTGTAGATGGATGGGGGCACAAGGAAAGGCCCTGATAAGAACACATGTTGTGCTATTTACCGTTGATTGAGCCTCGAAAAACAACCATTGCCTTGTGAGTATTCAAGCCCCATCATAAAGCAACACTACATTGTCATCACCTGCTAGACCGAGCCTTTAAAATAATATGAAATAAAATAAGACGGGCTCATAGGGAATGGTGCAGATATGGCCACATCTTCCATCAATTAGCCATCGATTTTCTTTAAAAAGTGCCAGTTATCTTTACCAAGGGGACTATGTCCACCATTATATGAGACACGTGGTTGAGGCCCACTGACTTGTGTGAATAAAATAAGTAGCAATAAACCAGCATGGGCATGCGAGGAACAACTGAGATTGATTCCTTCAATCAGACGGTCAATATGAAACTTGAATTATGTGCATGCTGCAAAATTCATTCATAAAAAGGGGACATCCCTAGGTGAATGGGATACTGACCCATAACAAAGGCTAAGGATTTAAAATTTTAAGATTAAGCCTTTGAGCATAGGAAAATTTTGACATTCAAAAGGATCCATGAGACCGACAAACCTAAGCTCAGGGGTTGGTAAAAAAATGAGTGTGATGGCACAAGTCACCACTTAAGTGACCAGGAATGGGGATAACAAGTGAATATAATTTTAAAACAACCAAGGGTTGATTTGACTTATAGGCCAATTTTGGGAAGTTTTATTATAATAAAACCCTATCATAGTGATGAGGACATGACCTTAAATCAGTCATAAAGGACCAAGATAGACCTTTCACAATTTTTTAGGATGGAACCAAGAATTTTTTAATGGGTTCCATTAGTAGGCAAGGCACATCTTGAATGGGCCCCCAAGACATTAGGTTTGTGTCTCTAGGTTTATCATGTGAAATAAAATCATGAATCAATCTTCTTTCATTAAGACAAATTCATTGGTCATGTTGAACTAGGAGGTCTCTAAGTGAATGATGTAGGAAAGACCGTCAATCGATGAGCCCCCAAGGCCACACCAGGTCATTCCATTAGGGTACATGACACTGCACTTTCACACACATGAAATATCTTCAAGACAAGCAAACTCTTAATCAATCCTAAGACAAACAATCTTACAACAAAATGAAAGAATCACCTCAATCGACATTTTAATCAAATTAGCATGTCGGCAGTGGCATGCGGTCAAATAAGTCATCCAGCCATCTAGTCAAACTCTACCAAAACAAGTCAACCTATCAAAATCTTGGTCATTCTTTGGATGGGTCCTTCTGAAGAATAACTCTTGTCATTCATTTATGCTTTAGGATGTGTCCTTCCTAAGCATCATCATTATGAATTGGCATTTTGAGGGATTCTCCTGATATTCAAGAATCAATCCTCTTGACATCAAAATCATTCAGGATGTGTCCTTCCTGAATCCGAAATCATTTGACATTTGACAACCTAGACCTCATCAAACCTGGCATCTCGACATCAAAACACTTGACCTTTGAACATTGGGAAAACACCTAGAAAATGCTTGGAAAATACTATCTATCTTTTGATTTTCATCATTCTACTAGTTCCTTGTGTTAGAGGAGCCACAACGTATCATGATGATTGTCCTTGTCTTTTCTGATCATCCTGCTGCTAGTTCCTCAAGGATGTCCTAACATTAGGATTTAGACGAGCAACGACATAGTATGATGATCGTCTTATCTTCTTTGGCTATCATGTGGCTAGTTCCTCGAGGATGTCCTAACATCAAGATTTAGAGGAGCAACAATATTTCATGACTAGTCTTGTCTTTTTGTAGTTGGTTATGAGAAAATGACTAGGTGTAATTGGGTTCCTCATCTGAGTCATGATCATCCTTGTCTATGATTTCTTATCCTATGATATGGTTTGACCTTGGACACTATTGTTCTATGTCATATCATTTTGTTTGTTGGCCATTACGATAATCTACCCAATGATGATTAGAGTAACACCAGTTAGTACTCTCGAAAATATTGAAGGATTCTTTTTCCAAATTAACATGAATTTCTTTCTCCACACTAACATCTACCTTTGTTTGGTCTCCTCTCTTCTATTGTCCCTTGATGATATCCTATGATATACAAAAACATAATTCCATACATGATCATATAGACATTGCATTAGCACATTCCACATTTTCTTAATCCATTCACATAATTAATAGAATTTACATTCATATTGCATTCACATGACATATAATTTTATCATTTACATCCATCCATCTTTGCATACATCAAAACATCATTTGCATAACATATAAACATCATAACCATCCATGTCATCAATGCATACATATAGGATCATAACATAAGAACATCATACATCAATCATACATCATACATCATACATCCATAAGACATCCATAAATGCATTCACAATCATACACATGGCATCCATTAGTCTAGTCATACATCTCATCATATAGAATAATCATCATCATCATCATATAAACATACGATCGTAATCATAAGGTAACCATCATAAAATGCATCATCACATCATCACATAAGTCCCATCACATCACATCACATAATAACATCATAATGAATAACAACATGGCACAAAGCATATAGTCTGCATCAAAATCACATCTTATATATATCTAATTTTTTTTGTCACAAGATAGAGTCTCGTGGAATCCCAAAAATAGAGGTCGCAAGCTCGAAAGTCAATATAAATGTCTCAACATAACAATAAAATAATACATGCCCTAGGTTGTCCCCTCTTTGTCCCGTCATGGTGAGGAGTGAGGTGACCGATGCTTGCTCATGAGCTCAGTTGTAACATGTACTGACGATGTGGCCTGACTCTATGAAGATGGATTGATCACTGGAGGTTGGTTGCGCTGAGACTGATGTCCTAATGACACTGACCCATGGCTGTGACTAGACCTATGGCTGAATGAGTTTTGATGGCTATGATATGACCTGTGTCCTAAGGAATTCCCTAAGGATGTCGACCCACTTGCACTAGTGTGACTTTGACTGTTATTGTGAGTCCTACTGCCCCTCCCTCTCCTACTTTAAGCTTTGGACAACCCAAGATCCCATCTGTCTGGTGGCACTACCTGCTCATATATAACACTTTGTATCTCCCCCGGCTCTCATTGAACCTTTCCAAATCTCTGGCCATGTCTCTTGACGACGGTGAACATAACTGGGTAGACTCTATAACCCAACTCTTTGCCTCCTACCATCAGATCACAACCTCGTCTCTCTCCACCCGCACCACCTCTAGCTCTGCTGCTAGTGCCTTGTTTTGAGACAAGGCAACATCTAATCAGCTTTGGAGGTCTACCAACCTCTGGGCCATTGTGACATCTCGTGGTAAGGGTGGTGGCCTATCCCCCTCCTCCTCTCCCTCTATCATCTACTCCTGGAGACGTTTCTCTACCTCATCAATATCGTCCTCACCCCTGATGTCCACATCCTCATCATCACCAAATGTCTCCTCCCTACCAATGTCTAGGGCCTGATGTTCTACAAACACATCCTCCTCCTGTCTAATCTCCCCCTCTGGCCTAACCTCTACCTCATCATTATCATCCTCACCCTCGATGTCCACATCCTCATCATCACCAAATGTCTCCTCCCTGCCAATGTTCAGGGCTTGATGTTCTACAAACACATCCTCCTCTTATCTAATCTCCCCCTCTAGCCTAACCTCTACCTCCTCCTTTTCTCTTGTCTAACATCCTCCTCCCTCTCCCCCTCCTCACTCTCCTCCTAGATTGATGACAGTGACACTCCACCTACCCGATGTCGAACTCTCCTAGGCTGACTCCTGCCACCATCTCCTCCTCTCCTCCTCCTACCACCCTATCCATCCACTCCATCGTCACCTCCCCAATCTTCTCCAACCCTCCCACCATCCCCCTACCCTCTGTCTCTACCCTTCCCACAATATCTCCCTCCCCATCCCCCCCTATGCACCTATGGTATCACTAATCATTGAACAATCAACGCTAGCCCATATGGATCTGTAATAGGTATAGGCCTGTGTACCTCTCACCAGTCATCATAATTTTCCATGGTCCTTGCATCTGTCAGACACCACTCCATCCCCACTACTATACAACCAGTCCACCAATATGCTTCTCTACTAAAAGAACTGCTATGAGCGGTCCCCACATTGTCTCTCGAGATGATCTTGCGTACTCTCTTTCCTCGCAGGAACACCATACTGCTCTTCGAACTGGCGAAGCACCCATTGGGGCAAGTACATCTTAATAATGTGCTAAGACTAGACTATCCATCCAATCAAGTATCTGAACTACCGAAAAAATGTCAAATGCTCATGCTCCCTCGACCACTTGTGAAAATATCTGTATGATCTCAAAACAAACCCCATCAGCGTATCAATCTTGTGGTGGTAGTACCCTATGTCCCCTACTCAGGTCTATGTCATAGAGCCAACATTAAAATAAACATATGACATCCCATCACCAAGCTATTGAATCTGAATCGGTGGACGGAAGACGGGAATGTGCTCCCAAGCCTAGATCATCAGTAAAGTAGTCCCACTACTAATACTATGACCCTCCTGATAAGCCACCTCATGTAACTGGTGATAGAGCATACCATGCAAACATGGCCCTGAGGAAAATAATATCCTATTGCATTGCATCATGACTAACACATTGCCCCATCCAATAGGAAATCTGTGTCCTCGACGATCAAGAATAAGGACTCTAACAATCAGATTGAATAACATGGCATCCCATCGAGCATAGTGCTCTGCCACAAATTCACATCTAATCTCATAACCCTAAATGCCTAAACCTATATCATCCACAACCTCATAGTACTTTGTGATGGCCTGGCATCCTTTGTGGGGATCATACACCACTCGCTCTCCTTGGATCAAGATTTATAGTATCCCGTAGATGTCCTCCAAAGTGACGGTGGCCTCTCTTATCGGCATATGAAAAGAACAGTTCTCTGAATGCCACCTCTCGCATAGTGCGTTTCAAGAGTCCCCTATTTACCTGAATAATGGGAATATAGATAACATGATATAGACCTAGCCGCATCAATTGTCTCCGCTCACTATCTCACAACTGATCTCTAAAAGCATAAGTCATAGGCCTGAACTCACATGTATAAATGGGTACTAGCCGTTTCTGCACATATAAAAACAAGAGTTAGCACATATTGAACACCATTGTAAAGCATCATTACAATCTATCTACTCAAAAGAACATAAGCAAACTGAGTCTAAACTAAGTCAACCCTAGTCAAAGTCAAATGTGTCGCGCCAAGTCACATGCATCGCATCTCAACGATTGTGTCATTTGACGTGACATTTTCGACACTCCATAGCGCTTGTGTCATTCCACAAGTCAATTGTGCCATTTTATAACATTTGCGCTACGTGGTCTAGCATATGCATCACAATATGGAAATTACATTGCTTGACTTAGCAATTGTGTTGCATTTCGGTGTTTGCATCTCATGCCTTGGCACTTGCATCATTTTATACCTAGAGCTACCCTATCCCTCATGTTTGCATTGTGATGCATCAAAAGCGTGCAACACGATCACAAATGCGGCTTACACAAACGCATATGCGTTGCAATGCATTCAGTTCCCTACCCTAAAACCCTAATAAATGCTCTGTCACTGGAATCACCATCGTTCTACAACTTCTCCTTGCTTTGAGCTCTCCAAATTTTTAAAAGAAAAAGTGAAAATGACATGTCTTTTAACTTTTCATACGTATTTATAGGTTGAAAATTAGGGTTATTATAGGAGGCTCATTTGATCCACTTTGACTGACCTTTGGATTGCCTTAACTTTGTTTGATTTCGAAACCAATTGCACCATTGATTTTCTAGTCATCAAATTGACTTATCGAGATACTTTCAAATAATTTCTGGCCCCAAGCCAAAATTCATAAATTTTCCTGAGGGGGCATAGGCACTTCGTACCTGCGCTAGGACGTATTTTTGACTTGTTTTCTTTTCAATAACACAATAAATTGCATTATGAAAAAGAGGGGCAAAATGTAGACACATAAAATTGACCTAGACCTCTGAACTCAAATTTTTCCATACTTCTTCTAATTAATTCACATCATTTATTCCTCCTAACTATTTAAATAAATAAATCATATTTTATTTTATTTAAATACACCACTAATTCCTTATTTCCTCTTTAATTAAATAAATAATTTAATTTATTTAATTAGTCCATTATTTCCTCCTGATTATTTAAATAAATAAACTTTATTTATTTATTTAAATACATCTCTAATTCTAATGTC
Organism: Sequoiadendron giganteum; assembly: GCA_007115665.2. Lineage (NCBI taxonomy): Eukaryota > Viridiplantae > Streptophyta > Pinopsida > Cupressales > Cupressaceae > Sequoiadendron > Sequoiadendron giganteum. Next base: position 553,682,211 of record CM021107.1, on the reverse strand, counting down.
TTCTCATAATTAAATAAATTTTCCATAATTTATTTAATTCTTGGTTACCTTCCTCCATAATTAAATAATTAGAATTAATTATTTAATTTTCCTATTTACTTTTCCTCCAAATTTAAATAGAATCATTTATTTAAATTTCCCTCTTCCCAAGTAAATAATTTTAAATTATTATTTACTGTCACATGGTCCCACCACTTTTGAATTAAATTAATTTTTAATTTAAAAGGTCCACATCACCTCTTGTGGGAATTAATTTTAAATTTCTATTTTAATTCTCCACTTTCCTCTTTTTTTGTGCCACATCTTCTTGTCACATGCATTCTCCACCATTGATTTGATTTTTCTAAAATCAAATCTCAGCCCTTCATTTCAAATTTCACCCTAGTGTTTCCCTAACCCTAATTGCTAACTGTCACATGCATTTATGGCCATTGATCTTAGGGCATCTTCCATCTTTCAATCTTGTCCATCCATTCAAATTTCACATTTATATAAAGTGACAATTTCAACATCATTTTTACATCTCTCAATTGCTTGAAATTTACATCTTGCACATCTAGACTTCATCTTGCATCTCTCAGTCTTTTGGCATACTTTCATACTTCTTGTCATTTTGCAGGCTTTTCTATTACATGTAGGCTTTTGTTTTCACTATCATTTTCATGGAATCCTTCAATATTTCTCACAAAATCTGAAGGCAAACAACATACTTGTAGAAAATGGAGAAGGGCTATGGAGGTAAATCATGGAGGTTTTGAGGAGCTTGTTGGCCCATAGTTTTCGTTGCACCAAAAGATCGACCTGTTAGTGCCTGATACAATTGCCAAAGTTAATGGATCCATAGGAGGTGGTTAGTCCATGTCATGAATACCAAGGTGAGAACCGACCATCTGCCAACAAACTCCCCCTCAGCGTTACCCGAGGGGATTTGAACCTGACACCTTTGGCTCTGATACCAATTGTTGGCCCACAGCTGTTGTTGTACCAAAATATCACCCTGTTAATGCCTGATACAACTTCCAGAGTTAACAGATCCATGGGAGGCAGTTAGTCCATGTCAGGAATCCCAAGGGGAGCGTTGACCATATGCCAACAGAGCTTTGGTAATATTGTTCCTTGTTTTGTTTTGTTTCCTCCTTCTTGCTTCATAGTTATGCTAGGGTTTTATTTCTCATTTTAGATTTAAGACAAACCTAGAAATTTACCCATAGTTACAGAGTAAATCATGCATTTAAAATACAAATAATAGTGAGTATCAACTAGAGAAAAGATCATTATTTTAATATTTCCAAATACTTATAAAAATTTCCATCTTGAAAGTATAGAAAATCTAGCTATAATTGTGTTAGAGATGAGGCTAATCTCCAAGAAGAGCCTTATGCCAAAAAAAAAGTGCTAGTTTGAATGACTTGAAGAAATCATAATTTCAATTCAATGCCTCCTACACTTTAGGACAAAAAATGAGGTACATGAAGTATTAAATTTATCTAAATAATGGACAAAAAAGAATAGAAATTCCTATATAAGAAAAAGAACCACTAAACAAAATTACTTTGTAAAGAATGCACTAGAAAAAATGAGCCAATTTAGTGTCTAAGGCCATTGAAAAATATATTGGGATTGGTGAAGCCAAGTCCTAGTAGAGGACTATAATTGACACATAAGATATAGTTAATCCACCATAGGAAGATAGGGGGAAAACCAAAAATAGTCTATACTAGGCTTGTAATTTTTAATTTTGTATAGGGTACCATTTACAATCCTTCCACAAAGGCATACGAGAACTAGACCTAATTTTATGAAGCATATTGGAAGGTATAATGTCTACTGAAAATTGAAAGTTCTCATACTATTAAGTAGAAACGTTGAATTTTAATATGAGCACAAGTAAAGTGAGAAAATTCTTGGTGGATTTATTAAGAAAGTTTGGTGAAACATGGATGCTCCCTTAAAGAACTTCAAGTCATGAATCCACAACAATTTGGCTAAAGAAAAATCTTGACAAGAGAGTCAAACACCACAAAATAGATTAATGATTGACATAAGCATCATTGCAAAATTTATTTTGCACCCAAAAGAGCCAAGGATTGATAGTTTCTCATGCTTTCCACATGCTTTTGATTATAAAATTACCCTAAATTTTAATATTTTTCTCATAGAGTGGGAAGAGTGGAAAATTCTTGAGCCTTCAAACTGAGATTCTCAAAAGGATGATCAAAATTAATAGAATTATTGATTAGAAATTTCTAGGATTCATTACCATCAAGAAATTTGATGATCCATTTAGCACATAAGGAAATGTCTTGTCTATGGATGGATAACAAGCCTAAGCCTCTTGAATTGTGAGGCAAGCAACATAAATCCAAGGTGACATAATTGAAACTACCAGTTTATTTACTAGTAGCCTACAAGAAAAAAATGAGATATTTTTGAATTCACAAGTATGAAGTCTTAGAAGGAACCCACTAAGAAGAGTAATACAAATGCATGATTAAAAAAACATTTGAGAAAATTTAGAATTTATCTACTAGAGAAAACCTAGCAATCAAATAGTTCACCTCTTTTTAAATCTATTAATGATTTCTTGTTAAAGTGTGGAGGGTGAGTCCTAAAAACCAAAGGGAATGCTTCAAAAGTAAAAAAAAAATACTCATGATCTATCTATTTCTAGCAAAAATAATGAAGGAAATTCGGCTTGGGAAGGTAGGATTATTTAAAACACTAAGTATTTTTCTATTGGATAATTGACCTAAGATCCTAGTAGAAGATTCCTAACAAAACAATGGATTAAGTGACATCATTTCATTTCATAATTATAGTAAGGAATAGTCATTATAAAATAAACATTAACTAGTTGTTGATTAGAACTAGGAAGAGTTATCCCATTGAAAAAGGATTTAGACACTACATGAGCTAGGAGGTAGCAAAATCCTTAAGTAGGAAGAACATAAAGTGTTGGGGTTAAAGGAGGAAACCCTTGATGAATGGACTTGTGAATGACAAAAGGAAATGATTTGTGGAAATAAATTTTGATGCAAGATAAAGCATCAAAAATAAATATCACCCATAGACTATGTGAAATGAGGCCCAAAACAAAATTCTTAGACCATGGTGAGAATATATGGCCATTCAATGTGAGTATAATATTTCACAAAGTCAATCTCAATAAAAAAGACAAGTTGCTAAGAATAGTGCACCAAATCCATTCAGTTAAAAATATCAATACTATTTATAATAAATCTAGATTTAATAAAGCCTATCTACTGAAGATGGACAAGTCAGGGAGCCAAGTGTAGAGATTGAAAGCTAAATAATTTTAAATATTTTTTTAGAACACATTCAACAAAGTGATTGGTCACTAATTGTAAATTTATTTAGGATTGCAAAATTTAGGTATGAACTTAATGTTTCCTTTTTTAATTATATTTGCGATGATTTGGAATGAAATTATTTACTATAGACCTTATTGAGGTCATCTCCAAAATATCCTAAAATGCTTTATAAATTAACAATACTACTCATCCATTTTAGGAGCCTTGTCTTTAGCCATCATGAATACTGTTGGCAGTTGTTGTCATTCATGTCAACACTAATGGTCGTGTTGGAAACTATTGTCATTGTGAACCCCAATCCTTTATACCTGCATAAACATGAGAAACAAACACAATGTTAGATTCAAATGCAAGTAAGAAGAAGGATTCCCCATGAAATTAGATTGAAACATTAATATAGGAAGAAAAATGAAGAACGATGCAAATTAAAGTAAATAAATCCTATTTTAATGAACAACTATCAATCCCATGGAGGAATTGGTGCCAAATTTGTGTGTAAGAAATGGCCCTTTCCCAACTCCTTTGTGTGATTGTTGATGATTTGATGAGTGATCCACTTTGATGAAGATTCAATCAAGCTCCATGATGAAAAACCTGCATAACCTAGCTAAGAACTTGATGGAATGGATAATGTTGAGGATGAAATTGAGTATAATAATTCTACTCAAATCATGGATGCTCAAATGAGAGGAAGAGTCTCTCATTTATAGATTTTTAAATTGGAAGAAGAGTGAAATTGAGAAATGTGGGATCATTCAACATCCAATGGCCAAGTGCCACTTGTCAAGATGTGAATGGTTGAGGAATGAGCACATTTTGATCAATGTGCATGATAAATGCAATGAGATTCAAATTTGAATTTGAAAGTTGGCAAGTTTAGAGGGAAAGGAAATGGAGTTAATGTCACTTGGCTCAAGGCTAAGGACAAGTAAGAGGCATTAAATGCCTTATTGGAAGGACCAAGCTCATTTGAATTTGAATTCAAATTTGAGAGAATATTCCTCTTTTATGCCATGTGAGGAAAAATAGATGAATTAATAAATCAATTAAATTGATTTATTTGTGCAACTTGCATTCTCTAGAGGATTTTAATGAGAGGGATTAACTTAATCATGTTTTGATTAATTTAATGAAGAATTAGATGATGTGACAATTTAGACTTAAATTTATCAATTGACTTAAATCAAATTGAGAGGAAGGGATTAATTAAATAAATGATTTGATTTATTTAACTAGTGAGGAGTATATTAGATTAAATCAAATAAGGTTTAATTTATTTAATTTAATAAGATGACTTTAGAGAATTTTAATTAAATAAAAATGATTTATTTAATTAAATAGAAACATGGGGTTAATCTGATTAATTTAATCAATGGAGGAGAAAGACTTAATCAAATAAACAATGATTTATTAAATTAAGAGACATAATATGATGAAAATATGAGAGTATGATTTTGGAGGAAATGTTGTTAGTAATCAGGATCAAGTGTGTTGAACCGAATTGTACATTTTTCATGTCTACATTTTGCCCCTCTTTGAAGCAATGTACTTCTTGCATTGATTCAAAGAATAAATTGTTGTGATCAAAGTTCAAAATTTCTTGATTTTTCAGATGCCCCGCTGTTGCCCCATCGAAAGGATTACGCTGGTATACTACCCCCTCGAGAGATCGAGTGAAAATGAACAATTTTCAGATCGAGATCGCAATAAAATGCGAGAGGAGTGGTTCTATTGATCAGAGGACGAAAGATAATTCTTTGATGTAGAAAACCCTGATGATGTAGATACAATCATCGACCATGGGTAGCCTCGTGTATATTTTGATACAACACACCAATTTTAGATAGAAATGTTAGTAAATATAGAAGAATAAGATGGATGGAAGGAGGATCTAGACAAGTTCACATTATTACCGATGATGATGATGTATTGCTTACCAGGAGTTGGGATTTTCAAAGGGCCAATTACTTTATGTTTGATAACACACATAGGTATGATGCATCAAGGTATAAAGGACTAGGATGGCGTTGCGCCTAGTGTGATGGACTTTGAATCGTCAAAAAGATAGGAGTACTCTTGTTCACACTTGACAAACATAACCTTATTCAGAATGTAGTTTAGATATTCTAAACATCTCGGGCCAAAACATAGGGAAGCAAGATTTCTTATGTGGTCAACAAGGTATCTAAAACATCCTCTCGACAAACCAACAAAGTATGCATGACGAAGTTATTTTACAAGAATATCCACCGAGAATAGCAAATAAAAAGATAATGATTGTTGCCCCATTCCTTTCTCTCTAAACCTATTTTGTTAGGCGTCATCAAGAGGTCCTTGGAATGAGTGTAATATAAGATAAGTCAAAAAGACCAAGATAAAGTAAACAAACAAGCTAATGTTCTTCGTACTGCTAGCCAAGGCTAAACTACTATGGGGTACCTAATGCTTATGTCCATCGTAGGAAAGCTTCATCCTAGGACATGTAGTGATCAGGGTTTTGATGGGACCGATTGGGTGATAAGCTATTGATACTCCGAATTGACCAACTTGTTGATTTACTGATCTAGACCTTCAAGAATTTGACAATTAGAGTGTTTACTTTCAAACCTGCTAGACTTGCTTCTGACTGACTTACCAAAGGGCGAAAGGGATGACTGACTTTATTTTGAGTGATGACAATCATGGGTGAAAGCGAGATGAAAAGGATGCACCATTTTGGGTTTTTTGATATTTTGAGGTTGTTTTTGGTATTTTTGAGATTTAGGACAAACAAACTAACTTAAAGACCTAACCTAGGGGTCTTGAGAGTTGATCCATAGATTATCCTTTCCTACATTATACACGTAGAGACCACGTAGTTTGACTGACGACAAACTTGACTTAATGAAAAGATAGATGGGCAAACGAATTGCCATTTTATTGCTTACAGGACTGACTTAAGACGTAGACTAGATGGGAAAATGGATTGCCACTGTGACGGATGCCTAGAGGACTAACCCTAACTATCTCGGGGGATGATCAAAGATCAACCTTGCCTACGTTCAAGCTCAGAGATGACGTAGTTCGACAAGGTGACAAAATGATAAGACTCAATGATGAAATTTTTGATGATTTTTTGATATTTTGACATGTTTTTGGATTTTTTAAAAGATTTGGATGTTTTTGGATTTTTTGATGGTTTTGAAGAAGATCACGCGAATATGCATGAATCTGATTCGATGTTCATGGGAACATGCCCCCAGTGTGGTGTGATAGACTACCTTAATAAAGGCAGGATAAACTGACCTTAAGAATGTCGAGTAGTTCCATGGTGGAATATGGTATGGACACCAATGCAGGCTATGGTATGGATGCGAGCGGATGGGTGGATGGATGATTTGAGATGCGATGGACTGAGTGAGTCATGCAAATCCTAGTAGATGGGGGGGTGCTTTATTTACACTTGGTGCCTATTTGCTAGGTTTTCACCAAGGTACTTTGTCCAAAGCGCCACCGAGGTGGTTTTCACCATAGGACGAATTTTTTCTCTTTACTATTTTTTTTTAATCATTTTTCTGATTTTTTTGGATTTTTTTTGTTGTCACCAAGATGCCTGTTTGCTAGATTTTCATCAAGGTAACCCTTTTTTCAAGACTTTTTCTAATTGTTTTTGTATTTTCTGGTTCTATACCTTGCAAGACTTAGGCATAAATTTTTTTGTGGTGAGAGCTATTCGTGGGCTCCTGCAGGGGCTCACCTTCTGGTGTCGACAACTGATATGCCCCTGATTTGTAACTTGCAATGATAACAAAGGGTCCCAGCCAGTTGGGCTCAAACTTTCCATTTGTATCCAGATTTGGCACATTCTTTTGGTTTTCTTTCAGCATGAGGTCACCAACTTGGAAAGTGCGTTGTCTGATCTTCTTATTGTAGCCCCTTTTCAGGCGATTCTGGTACACTTGTAGAAGATTTAGGGCATCCATGTGCCTTTCATCTAGTAATTCCATGTCATTCAGTCTTAAAACCCTGTATTCCTCATCCGTGATGAGTTTTTTGCAGTGATATCCTCAGTGACGGGAGCTCGATCTCAATAGGGAGGATGGCTTCTGATCCATAGACCAGAGAGAATGGGGTAGCGCCTATTGGTGTGCGGTTGCTGGTGTGGTAGGCCCATAAGGTGGGATTTAGCTGCAGATGCAAGTCATGACCAAAGTTATTGACTGTTTTCTTGAGGATTTTCAGAATGGTTTTATTTGTAGCTTCTGCTTGGCCATTGCCTTGTGGATAGTATGGAGTGGAAAAGCGATGTTGGATTTTGAATTTTTCACATAAATCACGGACATCCTGATTTTTGAAGGGTGTCCCATTATCAGAGATAATTGATTGGGGAATACCGTATCGGCAAATGAGGTAGTTCAGGATGAACTTGGATATTTTTTTTCCTGTGATGTAGGTCATGGGAATTGCTTCGACCCAATTTGTGAAATATTCAATGGCAGTGATAATGAAATTATGGCCATTGGATGAGGTGGGTGAGATTTTACCAATGAGATTGAGCCCCCACTGTGAAAAGGGCCAAGGTGTAATAATGGGATGCAGTTCTTGAGCTAGTGCATGAATGAGGTCTCCTTGATGTTGGCATTGTAGGCATTTTCTGACAAAGTTGTGTGCCTCTCTCTCCATCATCGGCCAGTAGTACCCGGTTCTCAGCAACTTTTTAGCCAAGTTCATACCACTCGAGTGCGACCCACACGTGCCATTGTGTACCTCAATTAGAGTAGTCGTGGCCTCCTCAGGTTTTAAACAACGTAGCAAGGTTACCTCGATACTTCTACGGAAGAGGGTCTCCCCTAAGATGACGAATCGTTAAGACCTTTTGACAAAAGTGCGTTTTAGGTTTGGGGTGATGTCAGTTGGGAGGATTCCTAACTTTAGGTAGGTGTATATGTCATGATACCAAATATCACCAGGACCAATGAGTTCACATGCATATTCTAACTTTGGTACCTCGAATGTGGGTACAAGAAGCTGCTCTACCAGGAATTCGTGTTTCGAGACGTTGCGAGGGATGTCTAGTAAGGATCCAATTGTCGCCATTACATCGGCTGCTTTGTTGTTTGTCCTTGGTATCTGCTCGAAGGTGATGTCAATGAATGACTCTTTCAGGCTTTCTACCACCTTCTTGTATGGTGTGAGCTTATCATCCTTAGTTTGGTATTCACCGTTGACTTGGTTGATGATAAGTTGTGAGTCCTCGTAGACCTTTAGTGCCATGATTCGCCATTGTGCTGCAATCTTGAGGCCTATGGTCAAGGCCTCGTATTCTACAATATTGTTGGTAAAGGGGAATGCTAGCTTATATGATCTAGGTATACAGTCTCCTTGCAGGGTGATGAAGAACACACCAGCTCCTGATCCATGTTGCGTGTGGGAGCCATCGAAGTATAATTTCCAGTGGTTGGCTACACCAAGGTTAAAAATAGATTCATCAAGGAATTCTAATATGAGTGGGTTGTCTGTGTAGATGGGAGCTTCTGCGAGTTGATCCATAATGACTTGTCCTTTTATGGCTTTTCATTCTACATACTCGATATTGTGCTCAGACAATATCATTACCCACTTAGCCATTCTACCTGTAAGCGTTTCTTTTGACAATAGGTATTTTAGAGGGTCTATCTTGGCAATCAACTTAATTTGATGAGCTAGCATGTAGTGTCTGAACTTCAGAGCTGCAAATACCAGTGCTAGACAAGCCTTTTCTGTTGATGTGTAATTGAGCTCGTGCCCCACCATTGTTCTGCTGATGTAGTAGATGGCCTGCTCGGTTCCCTTTTCATCCTGCTATGCTAAAAGGGCCCCAAGGGTGGCCGTTGTTGCTGAGATATACAAAATCACTAGTTTCCCTACAATTGGTGGCATCAACATAGGTGGTGTAAGTATATATTCTTTTATTTTACTAAATGCTTGCTCGCATTTTTTGTCCCATCTGAAAGATACTCCCTTGTGAAGTAGGTGTGAATAGGCAATCTGCTTATTTGCTAGTTGTGCTATGAATCTCTGGATGGACTGGAGTCTACCTTGTAATCCTTTTATTTGTTTTAACATTCTTGGCACTTCCATTTCAAGGATTGATTTTACCTTTTCAGGGTCTACTTATATCCCTCTCATTGAAACTATGTATCCTAGCAACTTTCCTGATTGTACCCCAAAGACACACTTCTTCAGGTTGAGTCTGACCTTGTATTGTTCTAGTCTGTCAAACATAGCACTTAGAGTTGTTACATGGTCCTGTCGCTTCTTTGATTTAGCCAGTATGTCATCCACATAGTCTTCGACTGTTTTATGGATCATGTTATGGAAGATCAATGTCATGGCTCTTTGGTATGTAGCTCTTGCATTTTTCAACCCAAATGGCATTGCATTCCAGCAGTAAGTACCCCAAGGACACGTAAAGGCTATCTTATGTTGGTCTTCCTTTGCTATCATTATCTGATAATACCCCGAGAAGCCATCCATTAGGGATAGCATCTCATGTCCGGCCATCATATCCACTATCATGTCAATGTTGGGTAGTGGAAAATCATCCTTAGGACATGCTTTGTTTAGGTCTCTGAAATCAGTGTAGATGCGGATGCCCCCTTTTGGTTTTGAGACAGGTAGAAGATTTGATACCCATTCTGGATAGTCGATCGGGCATATGAAGCCAACATCCAGAAGTTTTTGTAGCTCAATCCTTACGAGTAGGGCTATTTGTGGGTGCATCTTCCTTAGCTTTTGTCTGACTAGTTTTGCTCCAGGGTAAACAACCAAATGATGAACTACTACTTCAGGGTCTAGACCTGGCATGTTAGCATAGGTCCATGCAAAATTTACCTTTCTTTCTTTTAGGAATGCTACCAATAGTTCTTGTTCTTCTGTTTGAAATGTTTGAGTGTAGAATGTGATTTGCGGCTCTGTTTCTGTTCCTAAGTTGATAGGGTTGCACTATTCTACCAATACTACTGATTTCTCTTGATGTAGAGCAGTAGGGGGAAGATTGAATCCTTCATCCTCTGGCACCTCAGAGAGTTTTTCACCATTGGATGCGTCCTTTATTTTTATTATTTTATGGTTAGAAAGCATCACCGTGTGGTTTTCACTCACTAACTTCGAGCTTATTCTTGATATTTTTCTTTTGTGACTGAAGGACTCAATCGTCTCCCCATAGTATGCCTGTGTGTTTAGTGTGATGTTGAATCCAACCTTGTGATCCCTGCACAGAACTATATCCCTTAATCCCATGAATTCTAAGAGAGCCTCATTGTTTTCGAACGAGTCTAGAATCAGTGGTCCCCGTTGGTCATGATCAATGAGTTGGGGGTGTACTAAGGTGATTCAGTGGTTTGGTTGGTTTGACTCAGCTATGGAGGCACTTACCATTAACAAGGTGAAATCCTTGAAAAGCCTAGGGAGACTTGCTATGGTATCCTCATCATCACTACTAGCACAAACATCAGTGACGTCAAAGGTGTAATTATCGAGTGGGATCCCTAAGCAAATGGGTGGTCTAGGAGTGGTTGTTGTTACCTGAGGAGAGGACCTAACTGCTCTTCTGGGAGTACCTTTGCCATGTACGGTTATACTCGGAGGAGTATAGCCGAGGCCAAGGTTTCACATTCTTCTTTCTACAATGATGGGCTCCAACTGTCCATCATTGTTTCTTCCTAGGTTCTCATTCCTGTTATAGCCCATACCAAACATCATTTGGAACCCTCTATTGGTTTCCTCTATGGGTAGGGTGGGAGTGGATCTTTCATCTTGGTATAGTGTGTTCAAGGTGTCTTCTTCATCCACATTCTCCTGACTGAGATCCCCCCAATGGTGAAATCTAGAGGGTTCTGCTCTATAGTGCGGACAGGTGTTTGAACTAGCTGGGGTTGCCCATGTGACTTAGGAGATTGTGGTAACTCTCCTACAACAAAGTTATTTCTCCTCATTCTGTAATCACCGCATCCATTGTCCTATATCATGTTCTTAATCTCGGATATGTCGAGGATGGCGGGTGTCTCTATCACAGAAGTGGAGGCGAGATGGGCTGGGTCTATGTATGAAGTAGATGGTCCTTCATCATTTTTGGGTACTTGAGGGATCTTGTAAAACTTGGTTTCCAAGTTTTTGCAATAGGCAAAAGGTTCGGGATCCCCATGTATAGTAACCTCTTCATTCTGATGTGAGAACTCAATGCACTGGTGATAAGTTGAGGCCACTGCCTTCATTCCATGTATCCATGGGCATCCCAGGAGGATGTTGTATGGTAGATTGAGGTCGAGAACCTGACAGGTGGTTTCCATGGTTTTCGGCCCCACTTGGATGGGGATCTTGATAGTGCCCCGAGCCACTCTTTCCTAGTCATCATATGCTCTTATTGTGATGATTTTGTTCTTATTGATGGAATCCTCAGCGAATCCCAATTTCTTTATAAGCTTTAGCAAACAAATATTAAGGCCTGCACCTCCATCTACCAGGACTCGTTTGACTTTATTTTTATGTATTAGTACTTGGAGGTGGAGTGCGCGGTTATGAGATGGCTGTGGGGGGAAATCTTGGTCTGAAAATGTAATGAGATTTGGGGTAACGATGTTACCCACCATAGCCTGGAATTGTTCTATGTCGAGGGTGGCAACAAATGTAGACACAGCTAGTGCTTCATCAAGGATCTTCTTATGGGTGGCGGAGATTTTTAGTAAGTCCATGATGGAGATTTGGGCAGGTGTTCTTTTCAACTGGTCAATGACATTGTAATCATAGGGGATGGCCTTTGTATTGGAAATGGGGGTCTTAGCAAGTGCCCCAATGATGGTAACCTTTCCGCCTCATGTGGTGACTTCATAGTCATTGTTGGCTCCCTTGATATTTATGACGGTGACCATTTCATCAATGCATCCGACTATCTCCTCATATATTAGATTAGCACTAGCGTACTTTTGCTTACCCTTATTATTTCAGTGATTATTTCCTTAGTTATTCCCTTGGTTATGATTCGGCATCAAATTCGTGTAAATTTTCAGGTCTTGGTTTCTGGCCGCCTGCTCGATGTTGATGACCTTGTCCTCAGTGAGGTCTTGGATGATGTTTTTGAGTCTCATGCAATTGGCGGTGGTGTGTCCTTTGACTTTGTGAAAGTCACAAAGGAGATTCTCATTGTACCATGGCAGTTTGGTCATGGGCTCCGTGTATTGCTCGGAGTTAGAGATCTTGATTAGATTCTCTTTGACCAGCTTCTTCATTATGGACTCAATCGATTCACCAAGATCTATGAACTTCCTCTTGGGGGGAAAATTGTTGTGGGGAGGTGGCCCTCCTTGATTACCCAAATTGTTGACTTGATCGGTGGAAGGTGGTTGTGACTGTGCTACTACCGCATTAGTCTGTACATTGTTGTGATTTTGATTTTGCGGTTGATGATGGTTTTGGCTATTCTGCTTAGGAGCACTGATGACCACCTTAGCATCGACCACACCATTGTTTGTGATATTTTTATTCCTTGACCATGTCTGAGGTTTATCATTGTAATTGTTAGACGGGCAGTTGTCCTGTGGTGGAGTGAATGTTGGTGCGCCTCCTTGCACAGTAAGCGCTCTTTCGATGTTGAGTACCTTTGGAATCAGTTGGTTGTATGATGTGATGCACTCCATTTTTAAGTAAAACGCCAAGTTTTCATCTAGATTGGCTATGATGGTGTAGACTTGTTGTTCCTCTGGCATGGTCCACTTGCTTTGATTGGCCTTGGATCACCATCTTTGCAAGAAGGATGTGAATAGCTCTCCTTTTCTTTGTTTGAGTGCAGATAGTTCTTCCAAACTAACATCCGCACCCATATTGAAAGCGTAATTCTTAAGGAAAGCCTCCACTATTTCCTCAAATGTTTTAATGCCTATGGGTAGGTGAGAAAACCTTTCCATAGCTGGACCAGTCAGGCTTCGGGGGAAGAATCGCATTAGATACATGTTATCATATGCGACTTCCATGTAGTGCACCTGAAATTCCCTGACGTGGTTTTCAGGGTTGCCCATTCCATTGTATTTATCAAATTTGGGGATCTCAAATCCCTTTGGGAATAGTACCATGGTGAGACTCCTATCGAATGGATAAGGGCACAAATTGCTTGGTGTCCTTGTGGTTTTTCCTACTTGTAAGTCCAACACCTACTGTGAGACCAGTTTGATTTGTGTTGCGACATCCTTGCTTGGATTGAGGGGTGGGATGAATGAGTTGTGAGGTTTTTGATGTGTTTGATGGGTGAGGAGTGTACTAGTGGGTGTTTTCTGCAAGCTCAGTTGTGTGTTTAAAGCTTGATGGTATGCTTGCATTTGCGTCAACAACACTTGTTGTTGATGTTGCTGCGCTTTTTGTTGGTCCATCTTCTGCTATTCCCATGAGGCCTATTGTTGGTCAATCCGTTGTTGAGCTAGTAAAGCTTGTTGTTGGTCTAACTGTTGTTGCACCAACAAAGCTTGTTGTTAGTCGAGTTTTTGTTGCACCAACAAAGGTTGTTGTTTAGCTTGTTGTTGTGCCTGAAATTCTTGTAGGGCTTGTTGGTAGGCTTGCAGATGGATCACTTGCAATTGTGCTTGGTATTGTTCTTGCGCTTGGACTTGTGCTTGCGCTTGAGCTTGAGCTTGTGCTTGTAGTTGAGCTTTCACTTGCGCTTGAGCTTGGGCTTGTGCTTGAGCTTGAGCTTGTGCTTGTGCTTGAGCTTGTGCTTGTGCTTGAGCTTGCACTTGCGCTTAAGCTTGGGCTTGCTGGAGTACTCTCTCTTGGTTGGCCCTTTGGAGGGTTTGGATTAGCATGGTGAATGAGTTTGTCGTATTGAATTTTGGTGGGATTGGTGGTGGAATAGGAATCGTGCCAACCGTTGTGGTAGGTGGAGGGATTGTGGTGGTGATTGGGATTTGGGTTGTGGGGGGGTGGTTGAGATGATTGGTACTTGAGATAGTATTCTTTGGGATACTTGAGGACTAATTGCGGTTGTGGCTTGTATGGTTGTCACTTGTTGTTGTGATGATGTGGACAAGAAGAGGGAATTGGGCATGATGTTTTGACTACTAGGTTCCAATAAATTATCGATGTTGATAGGAGGAAAACCCAATCCAAGGGGTGATGTGGTGGCAAATGAAAATGGGGGAAGAAGCAGAATGTTACCTTGGAAAAAAGGATTTGCAACATCAATTGTTTCAAACAAGATTCCTTCTTCAAGTGGTAGAGAAACTTGTATGTTTGATTGACAAGTTGGTGCTGCATGAAATGAAGATGAGCCAACGTGGTTATGGAAGGTGAGTGGGACATATGGGTGGGATGGGTTTTTTGGAATATATGTATCTGGTGGTGGTAATAATTGCTTGTTTGTTAGCCACAAGGTGATGTTTTTGCAATTCTTGGAACATGGCACTCCCCTTGTTCACATTTGGCGAGGTTGGTGTGATGACTGATGTGGTGCAAGGTACTTCTTGATTGGTGTTTGACATGGGGGATGCATTTCAAATAGGAACATCTATACTAGTGCTTGTGTTAAGTTCGGGAGGGGACATGACCCCTCCTCTTGCTATCGTATTCAGGTATTTGAACATAGCACTGACAATTTTGTGGTTCTCTAGATTTTGAACCATTTCCATGATTTCGGATTGTGTCATCCCATTGCCTTCATTCATGATGTCCTCTTGATGACTCTCCTCTTGAGGATTTTATGATGATAAGGGAGAGTTTCTTGGGGGATTTCTTCATCCCGCTAGGTTCACTTCGGTGTTTAAATGACTCATTTCCATAGAAGTTGATATTTCTCTGATATTCTCCATGTTCTTTTTGTGTTGAGATCTTGTTTGGACCATAAAAAATAGGAATTTGTTCGATCCTAACCCTTTAGGTCCAAAAAGAGAAGAACTAGGGAAGCTAAAAGATCAAAGATGGTGGTAATGGTGATGGGTTAAATGGATGGGATGAGCCAGTGAAAAACCTTTTTGAAGAACTTTTGAAGGTATATGCTAAACTGGTAAGGGCTTTTGAATTGATTGATTGTGATAATTTGACTAGATGCGTTAAGTCAAATAGGATTGTTGTGAAGTTGTATTCCCTAGGAAGTTGCATTATCCTAGGGGATCTTGCACAAATGGATGAATTGACTAAGTGTGTTAAGCCAATGTATTTGTGAACTAATAGTCTTTAAGAAGTTGTGTTTTCCTAAAGAAAATTTTTCCAGTGGTTGAGACTATTTTGGCTAGGTGTGTTAAGCTAAGATATGATGATGTTGATTTAGCCCTCTAAGTTGAGCGTGATGATTGTTTCTAGAGTTCACAAAAGGTTTGATGATGAAATGAGATTTGGTTGATGGAGGCATGAATGAGAATGACAACTTTGATCTTGAACCTTATCCTAGACACGACTCTCTCTACAAAACCTTGGTATTGAAGAACATGCTAGACTTCTTATGGGAGAAAAGCAAACCTTTCAAAAAGTTCAGGATTTTGTTGACAATAAAATGCATACAATGCGGGATTATTCCTTGAGGCTTTTTTGTAAAATTTGTATACAAGTCTCTCCCTTACTTCAAGGAGCATCTCAAGGTGTTGCTCATGGATTTTTAGACTTACTTTCCTTAACTTTGGCTTTGGGATTTTGATCTTGCGGGAAATCATTGGAAACAACACATATGTAGTTCAATTTGTCTCTTTATCTTGGTTTAATGAGATTCTTTTTATCCAAGACACTTGCTCGCTTAGGTTTCAAACTATATGTCTAGTGTCCCAATTTCTTTCTCATCCCACAAGGTCCTTTGTGTGGAAATTGAGGAAAATAGGTCAAAAGTTCCTTATGTTTATCCTTGTTGAAAACAAATGATGGTAGAATTTGTGCACTTAGAAACCTCTAGGAATATGATTCCTAGGGAAAGCAAGAGTGTCCAAATCATCAAGAGTATTTGTTTCTCACAAGGGGTTTGAAATTTGAAGGTCTTTGTGAATGTTTGTCTTTCAAATGTTTTCAAGATCAAGCAATGTATATCTTCCAAGCACTTTTACACTCCTAGGATGATGAGGCAATATCTTGTTCGGTTCCAACTTGGATAAATCTAGTTGCGCATATCTTGTGCGAATGGCTAAATGCTTGACCACACTAGCTCCCCTCCACGACACTCACTTATTTGGGTTAGCCAAGCATTAGTACCCATGAATCTCCCATGGCATACTTTCCATTTCCACAACAAGACCACATGTATAATGTGGGGTGGCTTCAAAGGACATAACCTTTTGCACCAACAAGATAGACAAGGTTTTGGCCTTTTTCTAAACAATGGGTTCTAATGCGGGCATTTCATTTGTGGGGGATTATCCAAAATCGGCGAGAGTCCATTTCTATCCATCTCGTTGGAATAATCCTCATGTTTCTTATATACCGATTGGAAGTCGCTTGGCTTTAGCGTGTTCCCGGTTGGGTCATTCCCTTGGGTGAGTACTTTTTCCCACAAGGAAGGCCCTCTAAGTTAAACAAAAGCGAATAAAATCATCCTGAGTTCGATCAAACTTTGTTTAGAAACAAAGGAGAACAATCGCAACAAGTTTACTCACACTCACAAAGTATTTTGTTCAATTTTAAGTTCCCAAAATGAAAGTGTGAAGGCAATCTTTTTGACAACTTAATATCACAAAAATGCTTTTGATTCTAAAGATCGTTGTGAAGAGCGAGAGAAGCGCATACACATTTTAAATGATATTAACTAGTGAAAAAGATTACAAAACATTGAATGCACATGTTCGTTTTAAGCCTCAAACCAGTGATGTGTTCGTTTTAAGCACCAAAATCCAAGTGTGAAGGTTGTCTTGTTCTTTTTTAGACCAAATTGAGATTCTAGTAAGTGTTTCTAAGGTTCAATTTTATCCCAATTTGAAAAAGAAAATCAATCACTGATTAATTTTAAATCCAAATTGAAAGGTGATTTGGTTTGAAACAGATAACGAGAGCATAAAATGGAAGCTCAAGATAAACATAATAAGCATTAAAAAATGCTTTTTGTTTAGAATTCAATTCTTCAACTCAAATCTTCTTTTTTTTTTGCTTAAGTCCAATGTTCAATTCTAATATCAACCATTAACCTTTTTCCTGCAAACATCACAAATAAGAGTTAAGTATGTCAAAATGATAACTCACCCATTTGAGGAAACATAAAATTGGCAAGTCATACAAGTCTTTTAAATCAATAATAAATGTCAATAAACTTTAAAATATGTACCCTCTTTCATATCCATGGTGTGAATGATGGTTAACCTTAAAATATTTACCTTTTTGATGGTCACTAGTGTTGCTAAGAAGGGTTATGTGAATTGCAAAGATTGGCAGTGTTGCTGGCTGTTTGAACATTATGAGAAATGCTCCACATTGATGTCTTTTCTCCTACGGGTTGGTGAATGTGCTCTCAATGTTCATGTACTATCTTAGTTTTGATATTATGTCTTGATGTGCTCCATAAGTTGATATGTTAATGTTATATCTCATGATTATGCATTTTGTGCTTCCTGGATAAAGTATTCTATATCTATTTGATCCGTGATGGCTATAGATGGCATGAAGGTATGAAATAAGTGTATGGAATTAATTTTGGATGTTCAAGGAACATCACCATGTGATTTTAATGTTGCTAATTGGACGCCTTGGTATCACATTTCATCTTGAGTTGGCTTTCATAGTATTTTATGGATATCTGGCCAACAGGGCTTGTTCCTTTGCTTGGTCCTTGTACTTAGGGGGCTACACCAATAATGGATGATGTTTCATGACAATTTTTTGTCTTGACCTATCTTATTTGGGACAACATCAAGTAAATGCAATTAGAAGTATATTTTTGGCCGATTGGTTATGTGCTTCAATGTTTCATCCACACACTTCCTTGATGTTGACTTAGGTTGATGCATGCTAGTGTGTAAATTGTTTGCTGAGGAGAGAGGGGGTGACCACCATAGTCTCAAGAACTATTAGATAGTCTCATTTTTCACACATCTACTAAATAAATTTTCTTTTTAGAAGCCTTTAAGACCATTGTATCATTGCTTAGTGTGGTGTATGGTATAGTATCATACTTGAAGTTACTCATTATGTATCTCCTTGAGTAGAGATAAAGGATATTTGGAAAATATCTTAGGACCTCTAAGGAAAGGGAAAAGGAGAGCCCTTAGGCCACTGGATCACTAGCTACTAACTCTTGAAATAAAAGTCCCTCACACTAATCTTGAGGTATTTTGCTTTGGTTGGTGGACCCGAATTAAGTATACACACCTACTTGAATAATTTTAGGATTGTACTCATGTGTTTGGCATGTATTCATGTGCAAAAATAGTGAGATCCATTTATACTTATCACCTTAAAGGTCAACATAGCCAATGTGTCTTTGTTCTTTTTAATCTCTTAATAAAAATCAATCAAAATAGCTCCAAGTATCATTCACCACCTCTATTTCATCTTGAGGTGATTTTAATTCATCCTAATGCTCTTGTGCATTGTGTCCCATATAACTACACCTTGATGTACTATCATCCTAAGAAACCTCTATCTCACAAAATGGCGCTTCTATCATAGAGAGTGACACCTTTATTTCATCTTGTTGTGCCTGTATAATTTTTACCATAACCAAGATTATTTGAGAGCCCTAATCTTAAAACTTGAACTTCACATGCCTAAGTCAAACCTAAGAGACCCATCTTAGTCATTCATTCCACCTAATACATCAACCATTTTCAACATATTCAACAAAAAACCCCATCATTCCTTCACCTCATTATCTTCATCCATTTTTCTTAGATCAAACATCATCATCATATTTCAACCTTAGACCAAACAAAAACCATCCATTCTCTATCATCATTGACCCATCTCATCTTCAAATCTAAATCCATACCCATATCTAAAGAAAATAAATATTTTTAAGAGTCAAAGCTAGATCCTCATCCCTTTTATCCATTAGATTGTATATTTCTTGAGAACTTTCCTATCTTAAGTAGTATATTATGCTATCCCTTATCATTTTAGTTATCCTACCTTGGGACCATGGCTAATCCAAATTAGTTTCCAAGTTTCCCATCCCATCTTGCTTAGGCACTTATAAAACCTATGTAAGAAAATAATTTATGTTTATCAAGAATTTTGATTTACTTGCAATAACTTTGGTCTTGTATTGCTTCTCACCTCTTAGCTTTTCATAGAATTACCAAGTTGTATTCATCCTCATCTCTTTGTCTTGTATAGTGTTTCCAATTTTAAACCAACATCACCATTTCAATTCAACCATTCAAATAAAACCGCTTCATATCTAAGGTCTACCTTTCAAATACTTATTACATCATCATTAATAACTTTTATCCAATCCCATCATTCATAATTCTATTTCTTGTATGCCTATCACAAAGTCAAAAGCTAAGAAAAAAATAATGGTCTTGAAGGAATTCCCTAATTCAACATATGATAATGCATTCTTTGAGGAAGTGGTCCATCAATTAGCCTTAGAGAACATATTCCCATTTTCATCCCAAATCACAAATGAGGAATATAAATATTCTAATGACCTAGATTCACCCATATTAGAGCAATTTTCTAAAGACACCCAAGTAAGGGACTTAATGCATTGTTATCTCATGAAATATCAATCAATAAATCATTATGCTATCTAAGAAAGGTTCCAAACTAACTCATGAGTTTTACTTCTCCCAAATCATACAAAAAGATCCTTCCCCACCTCTAAATTCTAATTCTCATGATCCCACACATTTTTCATCTTCTTCTAATCTTCTTATTACCTCTCAAACCACTAATTTTGTATCAATAACACACTTATGTCTCAAAATACCACCAAGCACCCAATATATTACATCCCAAATACAACAACCTCAAGTTTTCATCCCTTCTACCTACATTTTAATATTTGTCATGTTAAACAGAACACACATCCTCCAAACTTAAAACCCAATTTCATCCACCCATCAAAACTTACAAACATCATACACACAAGGTCTGAAACTTAAACTTATCAAAAACCATGCCAACCTAATCTGACAAGTTTTTTCATACAATATTTAAAAAAAAAAATACACACTTAAGGAACTTCAATTAAGATATCAAAATAAAATTTACACCTTCCAAGAACTATGTCCTTACCCTTCCGATAAATCCATCACCATGATCCCCTTTCTTGAAGACTTTGAAATCCCTAAACTAGATAAATATGAAGGAAAGGGAGATCTTAGGGAGCACCTTTTAAAAGGAATTTTACATAGAATTAAAAGAGGATTCTTATCTTGATTCATACGTCTTGAGACTATTTCCAACAAACCTAGGTGGACAAGCCCTAGATTGGCCTACCCACCATCCTAAGTGAACTATCACCACCTTTTACAAACTAGCCACATGATTGTTCACACATTTTCAGACAAAATAGAACATGACATCACTATGATGGAACTATGTAATATAAAAAACTATATAATGATGAACTATTTTCCTCTTCCCTACAAAGAAAGATACATCTTGATAATCCCTTTCCATGGTCCATTTTTGAAAAACAACTTGTAACCATATTTGTCCAAAACTTGAATCAAGAAATGGGATTTCATTTATAGCTCCAATATTTCAAATCCTTTAAAGAAATTATAGAAAAAAGAGCCACCATAGAAAAAACACTTATCACCAAAGCACTAGTCAATATCTATAAGGATAGGAAAGACAATAATCAAAATAACGAAAAATCTCATTTTTGGAATAAGAGTAAAAATAGAGTCAATGATTATGTGAATGGATCTAAATATTTCTAGAATATTTCAATACCCACGTGACCATCTTCCCAAAATAAGAAAGCTACCCAAAACAATGTGATTATCCCTAAAGGATACCCTAAATGATTTATTGAACACAAATATACTCCATTCAGGGAACCTATTGAGGAAGTCTTCCACAAAGTAGTCTAATAAAAATTTATACAAGTCCCAACTATAAAACCACTTAGTGAGGATATTCCCAAGCCCTCTTGGTTTAAAGAGCATGAATTTTGTGAATATTATATGTAGTTAGAGTAAAAATATTAGAGCAAAATGCATAAACAAACTATAATGTAAATCCCTAACAAGCACAATAGAACACAAACTAGCATGAAAATCAAACAAGAAAACAAAGCAAACCGATCTTCAAGCTAGATTTGATTTATCTCCATTGCTCTTCTCCACCTGCATGAGAATGCAAGATTTTGAAGGTTTGAATGATTTGATATGTTGATTGCTCATTTTTGCAGCATAACGATAAGATGAAGATAATAGAAGAAAGATAGATAGATAGATAGATAAGAAGATTAAGAGAGATTTTGGCAGAGTGAGGATGCTAGAAGAAGATCCTCAAATGACCTGTGAAAGGCTTGATTTATAGGAGAAGGCTGATTTGATTCGATGGCCAAGATTAAAAGTCAAATTTATGATATGTATGGCTAGGATTAAAAGTTTATTTTAGTGCCTATGATGCACATTAAGTGGTTATGACATGAGGCTAAAATTAAGATGTGAGGGAATAAGTGAGATTCTTTTATTTGTTTTGGAAGAAAAGATGCTTATGACGCACAAAGAATGGGGGTAAAAATAGGATGTGAGTGAGAATCTTATAATCTAAATAATAAAATTATTTAAATTATTTATGCATGTGAAGAGTTGTAGTCATGTGACACATGTTGCAATGTGACAATAAGTGAGGGATTAATTCAAATATTTAATTTGAATTATTTTGATACATGTGCAGGGGGAATTAATTAAATAAATAAGATTTACTTAATTAATTGGGAAGGTGATTAAGTGGAATAAATGAGATAAGTAGAATAATGTAATGACCTAGGGTAAAATATTACAAATGCATTTCAAGGTCATGTATTGACTAGGTAATGTTATGACATGGACAATTTTGGGTGTCTACATTATCAAGTACAAGGACATAAAACATCCAACTGCATGAGAAAAGTGTCCCTTTCACATGGATCACAATCTAAAATCACCATCATGCGAAAAGGTGTCCCTTAAAAATGTCTAACTAAGACCTTTTATAGATTAATTAAACTCAGACACTCCCCAAAGGTCAAACTATCTTTCCATCTCATCCATTCATTTCACATCAAACCTCTTAATCCTAGCCATTCACATAAAAATATTGCCTTACTGATAATCCTAAACATAGAAATTAACCCTCATGTGACACTTGTGACATGACTACATCTTTGACCCTAACCTTAATCCTCATTCAATATTAGCCACCCATCATCAGTCTATCCTAGCCCTTCACTTTTCCTCTCAAAAATTCTATAACTAGAGGTCTTCATCATTCATCATCAAAGAAGGAAGTCTATTATTGTTAACCTTATGTTGCTATTTTTCCATATCATTATTGCAATAATACCAAGGTTATGTTGGTTCATAGTGCAATCTACATCTTATCATAATCAAGAGAAAATAAAATAGAACTAGGGTACATTCTTGCCACTCAATCTAGGAGGAGGGAGATTGATTGAGGTATAGATTTGATTATTTGCATGATCTTATGTTGTTTTTCTTCACTCATTTTTCACATCTTCAAATATATAATTTCTTGGTATGTTTCTAACATTAACAACACTCAAATTTGAGCTAGAAAGTCTTGTAGTAAAAATAGTCATTCAAAGAAAAGGATGATGTAGGAAGGAGCTATAGTGAGTAGGGGTCATGATAAAAGATAAATTGATTTTAGAAGAGAGTAAAAGATAATAATAAGTGTTTAAAGTAAGAGTTGGAAGGAGGAATGTGTTTTAGCTTAAGTTTGTGTTTATACAAGTATAGTAAGAGTAAAGTGTTGTGAGACTATATTACATTTTTATGTTTAGAATACAAAGGTATAAATATTAATGCATTAGGTTCACCAAAATGTTTTGTTTATTTTTAAACATTTTATTCTTTGAATGAAATGTAGGATAAAAATAACATCTAAGAAAGAAACATATGACAAGTTTAAACTTTACATTATGATGTATAATTTCCTAGAGCCATATAATTTCCTAGAGCCAATATTTAATCCTAAATAAGTATACTGTGAGCTAGTGTTTAGACTAAAGATTCTTAGCTATGTGAAGGAGATTTTTAAAAGATAAAAGAAAATGTAAGAGGTACATCAGTAGTTCAAATTACAAAGTAGAGGATGACTATGGAATAAAATTAAAATGATCTTAGATATAGTATATCATTATTGCATTAGTGGTTATACCAGTGCATTGCTATCCTAATGCTAGAAACAAAAGTGTGTATACTAATAAAAATTTAGAAAGGTACATAATATGGAGTAGTTATTATTGTAACCTATATTTTGGTATCAACATTTATAGAGTGACACTAAAATTCATATGGATAATCATCACACTCCAACAGTGTAGTTTTTTCTTTGTAGGTCCCTAGTGGACTTATAAATTTGAGGTTAGATGTATAGATATAAGAATTAAGTGAGATTGAACCTATGTTCCACAGACAACAAAAAGTGTTTGGGATTATTTGATAGCCTAAGATAAACCCCATGCCATCTCTTTCAACCTTAGTACAGTTTATAGAAGAAATATGGATGTGTGGGTATTTCTTTGGGTGCTTTATGCATGAAAAATAAATAAAATGCTTTGAAAACTATAAAACTGTGCATGATTATTCTCGTGTCTAAGAATTATTTGTGTATGATATGGATAAAGGTTTATATTAGAAGCCTGGTTTCCAAGGGGATCTAAAAAACAATATTTTATATACAATTGTTGGTTTTGTGATAAGTTACTAGAAATACAATAACTAGAATATTTTAGCAATAATAAGAGGTTTACAAGATTAAGAAAAGTAATAGAAGAAATTAAATTTAATTGAAGGGCTAGAGGAAGGGGAAATATCTTTAGGGGGTATGCTCATGAGTGCTATGTTGCAATATTTGTAACTCTAAGAATAAATACAATGATATTTTCTTTAATATTTTAGAAAATCTCAAGCATGGGAAAAATTATTTATGGGTTCAAAAGATAGTAAAAGATTATGATACATAATAAGAGGTGACGAACAAAGGGTCAAAATAAATAATTTAAGAAACATGCATGAGTAATCCTATTCATTAAAAATTAGAAAACCACCACCAAAGACAATATTTGATCATTTTAGAACACTTTAAACCTTGCTAACACTACCGTAATTATATTGGTTACAAAGCTACCAATCCAATTAGATTTTAATGTCATGTATGAATTAAGTTTATATAAATATAAAGAGATGATAATGAATAAAAAATAAGCTAATGATCATCTTGGCTATCAATAAAATGATGTGGAAATAACTATATATAACTTAAAACATGTTGCATCCATGGACATAAAATTGAGTGCACTACATAGAGTAGAAAATGCTAAGTAGGGAAGTTTTAATTTTGTAGTATATATAAGATGTCCAACATTCAATTTCTTAATAAAGAGAGATACAAGGAGGAAGGATATCATTGAATGTATAAAAATTATGTTTACTTGGCATATATCAAAATCAACTAAATCTAAATATGATGTACCAAGTGAATATATGGTTGAAGGTCTAGTTAAGTTACTAGTATAGGTAATAATAGTGGTATAATAGTGAAGCATATTAACATAGGAAGTTGGCTTAGTATGGAAGGGGGAATGACACATGTGATAATGGTCTAACATTAAAAGTGTATAAGGGAGCATATATGTCTAGGTGCGGATCAAATATATAACAAACAATAATAACACAAACCCTATTTAAGGTAAAATAATGAAGTTTAAAGTGGGGTGGAACCAAACCCTAATTGATCTATAGTGAAAGACATCCAATAAAAAATATCATATCAAAATACCTTATGGAGAGGAAAAGACCCTCAAGATGAAAACTAGGGAATGTATGAAAGTCAAGTGGACCCCAAATGTAAGAAAGAATAGCAACACATAGATATCTAGACTAATTAAATAATTAAAGGAATTAACTAAACAATCAACTTATATATATGAGTTGTGATTGTAATGATAGATGTATAATTAATTGTGGAATTTAAATGAATTAAATGTGATAGTTCATTAGATTTGAAATGGAGAGACATACTGCTAAAGATGCTATGATTTGATTTATCGAAATACTAAACATTAGGACCATTTCTAGATGAATACCTTAGACTTTGTAAATCAATAATATTATATTTTGATTTAGAGCCATGCTTATGGAATTTATCTTAAATAATGTAAAAATGATTTAAAGCATACAATTAAACTTGGAAATCTGAAAATAAATTAAAATGATCAATTATTACAAATTTGCTTCAATTTAATGTGCTTATATTAGAGAAAGAGTAGACAAATACTATTTCAAGACTTCCTAAACAATGATTACATTCTCTTTAGTGAAACCTCCGAATAAATTGATGTAAATATTTAATAGAATGATCAACCACAACAAATAAACTCTAGCATGTCGGTGTGGATGTAAAATCGTCCTCGTCAAAGAATAGGATAGCAAACATATTTTTCCATATTAAATATCCAAGAAACTCAAACTTTGACTGGTTTAGGTAAGCCAGTTGCGTTGCCGTGCAAAAATGAAATTAACGTATATTGCTTACGTAACATAAAAGTTCTGGGTCATTGGTCATGGGTCTGACCTTTTTAACTCTCCCTGCTAGCCTATTTTAAATGTCGCCAAAGAAAATTGATAAAATAAAAGTCATCTGATATGCCGTCAAAGAAACGCACGGTGAATTCATCACGGCTGAAAACAGACGATTTTATATTATATGGTAAGCATGGAATAATTTGTCTTCGATGAACTTTCATCGAAATGACGTGAGAGTCAAAAGGAAGTGACAAAGTTAGATAAATTTTATACAGTTCGGATTATACTATTGGTTCTTTGTCTTTGATAATCGAAATGAGGTGAGAGTCAAATGCATTGAAAGAAATGATGAAATCAGACAGATTTTATACAGTTGGGATTATAATACTGGTTCTTTGTCTTCAATGAATTTCCATCAAAATAACATGTGAGAATCAAACACATTGAACAAAGCAATAAGATTATACAGATTTTATACAGTTGACTATACTACTGACTTTTTGTCCTAGATGAACTTCCATCGAAATGACATGTGAGAGTCAAACACATTGAACAAAGCGATAAGATCAGACAGATTTTATACAGTTGATTATACTACTGACATTTTGTCTTCGATGAACTTTCATCGAAATGACATGTGAGAGTCAAACACATTGAACAAAGTGATAAGATCAGATAGATTGTATTCAATTGAGACTATACTACTGACTCTTTATCTTCAATGTACTTTCATTGAAATGACATGTGAAAGTCAAATGCATTGATAAAATCAGACAGATTTTATACAGTTGGAACTATGCTACCGACTCTTCTTCCACCTAATTATGGTCCCTGCTTCTATTTCTTAACCTTCTAGGTGCTGTGGGAGCCTATTAAGCGGTTAAAACTCACTTAGTGAAGAATTTGACTATTAAAGTTACTCAAATTTGTTCGATAATTATCTTTGAATGCATGTGAACACGTACGAATCTTCTTGTGATTTCTTTGTGTGCTGCTTTCCATCCATTTGGTCGTTTTGATATAATATTTATAGGAACTTCCTAAAGTCTATTTTGCTCTACAAAATAGCATGGAGGCCAATTTGGATTCATGTCACTCATCTTACCGTCTCACATGAGGATGACCGTCGTCACAAGTAAGTGTATTAGTTTCATCTTTTTAAAGCTCTTCCATTATTTCATGAGAGCTCAATTATCATGTCATGTGAGTCACTTTTTACATTTATGTTCTTTAGTTGGAATATCAATATTTATGAGTCTAGTGATGCTCTAAAAAGGAACAATATTTTAGCATTGGCTTGGTGAAACTTTTTCTTTATGAATTTTTGTATGAGTTTAATTTATTTGAGTCATTTAAGGGCAAAGAAGTAGTGTTTGAAGGTATTAGTGTGTGGGAGAATGTGAAGTTAAGATCTATTTTAAATATAATTGGGAGTTGTAGATTTGCATTTTTACTTGAAGTTAATATATTTGAGTCATCCAAAGGCATAGAAGTTGTGTTTGAAGGTATTAGTGTGTGGGAGAATGTGAAGTTAAGATCTATTATAAATATGGTTGGGAGTTGTAGACTTGCATTTTTACTTGTAGCTTGTCACATCATTCCAATATTTAGCACTCAAAGCCTTTCTCTTTCATTGGTTGGTGAATTGGAAACTAATTTTTGCAAGCGATTAAGTCTAATATCAACACTTGAATTTATAACCTATAATACATTTTTAATAAAAGTAGTTATTAAGAAATTTGTATATCATGAATTATTCATAGGATGAGCCTTCTTTTTTAGAGGTAATCAAATTTATTTGGGCCCTAAGAACATGTTCCATTATGAAGAGAAAGCACCTCACCATAAGGGTCTGGTCCATTAAATTTGTGTAGTCAATGGAGACATGCATTACAATTTGATTTTCTTCTAATGACACATAAGGTTACAAAAATATCCATATGGGTGAGCTCTAAAAAAAATATTGATCATAACTAGCATTAAGAGCTCTTAAGCATTATGTTTTAGGAATCCATTATGCCTTTCCTACGCACGCCACCCTTTTTCTCACAAACATTGATGACCCCCTCTTTTCTTGTTTTGTTTTTTTTCTGTTTTGGCCTTCCTCTTTTTGGGTCTTTCTCTTTGTGTATTTTTACCCTTCTTCTAAGTCCTAGGGCTCTTGCAATCTTTAAATCCTTTTTGGTTCTTGTTAGGTTGCAAGATTTGCTTGGAACATGGAACCTAGATTTCAATTTTTAGATTCCTCTCCTATTTTGGTTCTTGTTAGCCTCTCTATCTTCATATCATGACTTCCTATTGATCCTTGAGACTCACTCAAAGCTTGGAACTCAGTTCCAATTTCCTCTCATGACTCGAATCCTAACACTCTATTCACCTATCCCCTCTCATGCACATTAACAGCGCATAGGAAGGATTCTCCCACAAGTCTGTAACTTTTATTCTTTCTTTTACCCCTTTTTTGCATTCTTTTTTATCTTTTGTGATCTATTTTACCTCCTTATAATATTTTGATTGTGTGTTCCATAGATTCAAGTTGATTTGGTGTGCTTCGGCTCTATTTCTCTACCACCAATGACCCCATTTCTATCAAGCGCAAATTATGAGGTCGATTTCCTCATTTTCCTTTATGTTATTTATGTTTGTTTATTCTATATGTGTTCCTTATTTTGTCCTTCTTTCCTATATATGGTTTGGATGTCTCACTCCTCCCTTTCTTTTGTGAGCCCCAGTTTATTTTCCAAGCTTAGGGTTTTGATTTTAGGTTTTTCCTTCAGTTTTTCTCATTTTTTATTTTATTTATTGTTTCTCATTTGTTTGTTTATTTTTTTACGTTTTCTAGGGATACGTATGGGATTGCACCCTAGCTTGGTTTGTTTTCCTCCCTTTGTATTGCTCGATTTTCGATCTAGTGACCTCTTCTTTTCCATTGCATTATGTAGGTTTCAAAGCATCTAAAAATATAGAACCTTGGTTCCAAGTTCATATATCCATCTAGCTCCCATATCTTATTCACCATATCACTAAATAAAAGATTTGGCTTGTTCTTCTCTGACTTCAAGGATAAGGTGGAACTAAGAACTTAGAATCAAAGCTCCAAGCCCCTAATCCTATTTTTTCCCCACTTTCAACCTACTAGATTATTTCATTTTTCTATGGGGATGGAGAAACTAGGTGGAACTAAGAATTGGGAACTTAGTTCCAAGTTCAAGGTTCTCTCTAGCTCCTATAGCCTAAAGAATAATAAGACATATTTGTGACCATTGGGTTGCAAGTTTCAGGTGCAACTAAAAATTTGGAAACTAAGTTTGAAGTCCTCCTTTTCATTTGGTTCCCACTTCACATGCATTCTTGCTCACTCCATAATAAAATTACCTTCTTTTCCTCTCCATCATTTTCAATTGGGTTGCAAGATCCAATTGGAACTTGAAACTTGATTCTAAGTTCATTTTCCTCTTGGTCCCACTTCCCATCAACTTCTCAGTATATTTTCTCGTGGACTACGAAACTGGGTGATCCCACAATACTAGTTTACAATTTTTGGCCAAACTAGACATTGACCTGATTTTTTTTAACAAAATCTTAACTTTCGGGCACCTATAGCTGCTAAACCATTAGGAATTTGGAGATGATGCAAACTAGTGATTAGTGAAATTTTATCTATATATTCTAAATATATATTTTTTTAAACATTTGGAATTAGATTGTATTTCATTTTCCATCTCCTTCAAGAACTAGCTTTTAATAGAAAACACCATTTTTAAAGAGTGGTGTTCACCGTATACAACATAAATTTTTTTCTATGAAGGATAAAATTCTATTTTTTTTGAATTTAGATTTATAACTATGATACCTAGCACTTTCATTTGGTTTCATAGTGTTTTATTGGATATTTTTTTCTTAATTAAGTATTGAAGTCAAACCAATTACAATTTAGATATAGGCAAACCGTATACAACATAATTTTTTTTGTATGTATTGAAATTTAAATATTATTTTTTGATGGATCTAGGACATCAATACCTAGCATAAACATATTTTTTAGAATTTGGTTTTGGTGAAAAACCTACATTCACAAGAAATAAAAAAAATAAAATAATCAAATTAAATATATTTAAAATTATACTCCTTGAGAAACTTATAATAAGGACTACATAATTACAAAAAATTAATTTTAAATGAATTCAGTTGACCCCCCAAAAGGTAAATCAAAAGTGGTTTTTATCAACATTTTGATAGGTGTAAAGGAGACTCGGTTATAGGTATCATTTAAAACTAGTGGGGTTCTATCTGGAAGGGGATTTGATCTAAGGTGGTTTGATCAAATCCTCTTCAATTGGAATCCTTTAAATTAAACTTTTCAAGGTTTAAATCATTATGTTTTCTAAAAATATGTGATTTCAACAAAAAATCAAGATGTACCAAAAAGTGTAAACCACTATTGTGGGATCACCCAACTTGACTAGAGCTTGGAACCAAGTTCCAATTTCCTCCCAATCCTTAAAATTGACTTCACATCATCTTATCCATGCATTTTCTAGTTTATTATAAAAAATAATTCCAAGTTCATGTTTTTCCCCTTGATCCCCAAAATTTGCTTCCAAATAACTCCTCCATGTATTCCATAACAGACTCTAGAAATTGATTCCAATTTCCTATTTCCTCCCAATCCTTCAAGCCTATTGGCTCTAATAAAAGGTTCCAAGTTCAAGTCCTAACATAACTCAAGAGCCTAGTCTATATGAGAAATATTATATTTTATCGAATGAGAAGAAATAACTCCCTCAAACTTCAAAGACACTTTTGGCGGGTTTACTATGCTTGACTATGTCTCTTTAAAATATTTAACATATTTAAAAATCTTAAAAAAATATATAAGATGATAAAAACATAAAGATTCATTATGCTATTTATTTCCTTATGCAAAATGATTGACAAGGTGTCTGACAAGACTACTAATAAATTGAACACGATTATAGGGACAATGAAGTATGATTTCCAAGGAATCCTTTAAGTGTCTAATATGACCTTGTTGTAGGTATGAAGGTGTTTTCATTGATGATAGTAGTGTAGTGGTTGAGAAGAGATTGTTGCTTGTATTAGTTGCATTATGTTGTCAATAGTTAACTTGCTAATTTTAACCTCTGGTGTTGCTTTGATAATCTTTTATTTATCATTCAAATGTTGAGGATACTAAGAAAATTAACAAAATAAGAAAATAGGGTGTTGTAGAGGTGTTTTAGTTTTGCTTCACATTTCTTCTAGGTTCAAGATCTAATTTTGTAGTTTTGATATGTTGGCTAGAGATGTTCAGAGTTTCTATATCCAAAATTTTGGCTTATAGATCGATGGTCAGAGGAAGTTATGTTCATTAATGTGTGAAGTAGTTTTGCAATGTTGTGTACAAAGGTGTCTGGGAGAAATGAATTTTCTCCGCATTTCTTCACGATTGTTTTCTTATGACTTGTTGCTTTGAAGGAGAGTTGATGACATTGTTCTCTTGCCTATGTCAAGAAGATTCATGGTTTGGTTTATCAAAAGAAGGTCTTCTGAGTTATAGAGTATTGCAGTCTCAGAATGTTGTCTAGATACACATAATGTTTATAATCTTTAGGTGAGATTTGTTGCAAAGGAGTTTGTTGGTTTCTAGGATGTTCTTAGATCATATTTAGGTGAAGTTTGTTGGTCTGAAGTTTCAGATAGTTCAAAGGAAGTGTAATTCAATGTTTAATGTGTTTTCATAGGTGACGACCTACCTGGTGTTTACACTACATTCAAAGATGTTCAAGTTCAGTAGTTTTAAGCATCTCTTTTGGTTTTGTACCAAAGCTCAAAAGTTTTGGAATTGGATTCATGAATTCCTTTTTCCTTTTAGTTTGGAGCCCTTCTCCTAGCATATGGTTCTACTAGGAGATTTTCCCAGGATTCTTGATAAATACACCTAGCTTTGGCACACTTTCAGGGTGGAAATCCTCTTCAATATCTGAAATGATAGAAATTCTTGCATATTTTCTCACATCCAAATGGATAAAAATGTTTATTTGTATTCTAAATCTATTATTTTCTCTAATGTGCTTTTTTAGATTCAATTTCAAGCCAATAAATTTGAACTCGAGGTCTCTTAGCTTCAGGTGCTTCTGGATCATTGGGGTAATGCCCTGTGTATTATGACCTAGGTGCCTACTTTGCCCAGTTCCTCCTGTAGTCGATCACCCTATCGGGGCTGGTGGTGGAGTGGCTCTTCTTGTCCCCTCTCTCAACCTCCTTTTCAGCATGGTTCTCGCCCTCCTTGATGATCTCGTTATCCTCCTCTATGGGCTAGCCAGGGGTGGCCCTCTAGAGGAGCGGCAGGGAGCAGCGGTGGCGACTCCGGGTGGCCCTCTGGAGGAGCGACAGGGAGCAGCGGTGGTGAATTTGGGTGGCCCTCTGATAATGCTTGTAGTAGAAACTCTAGTTGGTGAAACACTAGAAATTTTTTTCTGCATTTGTCACTTGCAATGTCACCTTAGCGTGGGGAAATAGAAGATAATGAGAAAGAAGCTAATGATGGTTGGGGTCCTCCTGACATCACACCAGACCCCACTAATGTATGGGGGAAGAAAATGGATGACAAAGACCCTCCTGGCTCTACTAGTACTACTTTGGCCATGTGACTCTTGAGGTGTTCCTTTTTACCACCCACCTTTTTCTGTGGATATGTATTTTTATCTTTATTTTTAATATAGAGAGTTTCCTATTCATCAAAAAATATGTTCAAGTGTTAATGGAGGAATAGTGTGGCTTATGAGAGTTGATTTGGGTCCTAGCTAAGTTTTTTTTGGTTCAACTTCATTCCTAGTAACCACAAGAATGTTAGCGTTGACCTAATATCAAATTGCAAAGTGTGAATCATGTATAGTTGACCTTGGATAAGGTTTTCAAGGTTGAGGATAGTATAAGTATGAGTTGATATGTTGAGGGTTGATATGATAGAAAGGATAGAGGTGTGTGATGCAAATGATGTGAATTTATGAAGAGTAGAGTGTGATTTTGAGAAAAGTAGTGTGAACTTCAAAGTGTAGGATCTCTAAATGTAGTGAGCTAAGGTGTCTGCAATCATTCAAATAAGACTGTGAAGGTGTTGGATCTATTGTGGTGGGTTATTTGTTGTCTTGAGAAGTTGTTCTCTATGTAACATTTTTCTTCTATCTTCTTTTCTTTTAGTGGAAGTGAGACATGGCTATGAGCCTTTGTGGATAGTGCATCCTATTCTAGGAGGGAGCCTCTATATTGGTTTTGAAATTAGTTATATTGTGAGCTAATACTCACCATTTTTTCCCTCATTAGGTTTTCCACATTAATCTAGTGTTCTCTTGTGTATGGTTTTGGTTGTTTCAATTTCTCTTATCCGCTCTTCATGGTTGAACATTATAACATATTAAGGGTTTAATGAATGCCTATGAATTTGATTTCTATTGAGGGTTTTGATGTTTTAATTTGGTACAACTGATTCACTCCCCCTCTTAGTTGTCTTGTTCATTTAAAAATTGGTATCAGAGCAAGGTTCGTTGGAGAAAATATTAACTAGTTGAGGTAGATCTAGGATAGTGAACAAGATAGAGAGCCCTAAGTTTGATGGCACATGTTACTTCTAGAAGCCAAAGATGGAAGGATATCTGGCATCCTTTGGATATGAGATTTAAAAGGAAATAAAGACTCAATATTTTGCACCTTTGAATGGTCCAAGCACAATTGATGATATCAAGGCACATGAAATAAATGGTAAGGAAAGGTTTATTCTTGTGAATAGTATTTCAAATTATTAATTAGTAAAAGTTATGAATCTTAAGACTACTAAAGAAGTTCTAGATGAGCTAGAAATCATTTATGAAGTAGATGATAGATTTAAACAAGAAAAGTTGTAGAATCTGAAGGCACATTTTTGAGACCCTATGAATATCTGATGATGAAACAAATTACAAGTTAAATGTGGATGGTTGATGAGCTGGTAAGTGCAATGATAGGTCTTGGTGCACAAGTCAAAGAACCTAGAGTGGTAAATAAAGCTTTTAGATCTCTTCCTAGTTCTTATAGTGAAAAGGTATCTACTATTGGGGAAGTTACAAATTTTAATGCTTACTCTAGAGATCATTTTTTGGGAAAAATAACTTCATTTGAAATGAGACAACATGGTTGAAAAAGTGGGACAAAAGTGGAGACTACTTTCAAGGCTAGAAAATTAGAAAAGGTTGAAGATTCATACATAGAAGATCTTGATAATGTGGAAGCTAACTTTGTAAGAAGGATGAAAAAGGGCACTAGTAAGTATAAAGGTAAACTATGTTTCAAATGTTCTAGCTATGGAGATATAGGTCACTATGCTTTGAGATGTCCAAATAGAGCTGTGAATAGTAAAATTAAGGAGAACAAAGGAAAGATGATTAAGAGAAGTTACTATAGTAGAGAAGATGTTGGTATTTTTGATGATGAATCTGATTATGGAGATGATGATGAATGATTGTTCCTAGATTTAAAAGATGAATATACTTCTACTAAGTCTGAAAGTTGTGTGAAGGAAAGTGTTCTAAAAAAGAAGGATAAGATTAAAGGTACTTTGGTATTTAATTTTCATGCTAGATAGCACAAGAACTATTAGGTTGTTGATAGTGGATTCTCTAATCACATGATTTGAGACCAAAATAAGTTTGTTAGACTTGATGGAGGATTAGTTAAATTTGGAGATGATTTAGGAGCTAAGATTTGAGGAATAGGTTCAATCAATTTTGATGGCAAGCATAATATTAAAGATGTTTACTATGTTAAAGGATTAAGGCATAATCCCTTGAGTTTTGGAAAAATGTGTATCGAAGGGTATAATATAGTGTTTCAGGATGATGGATGTGAGATTAGAAAAGGATCTATAACTATGATTGCTACTGGTAAGAGGATAAATGGGAATATCTATCAGCTCAAGGGTGTTGATGGTCATTGTTTTATGACATAGATTAATGATAGTTGGTTATCGAACTAGAGGATGTATCACATGAATTTTGACAATATGGTTAGAATCAGTTCAATCCAAGCAGTGAGAGACCTACCAAGAATCATAAATATTATCAATGTTCTTTACAAAGATTTTCAATTCAAGAAACAAACAAGGAATAGTTTCTAAGGAAAAGATCAACCTACTACTAGACTAGTAGAACTAGTACATATAGATCTTTGCGGTCCTAAAAGGGTGATAAGTATTCAAGGTGATAGGTATTTCATTCTTTTGATTGATGATTATTCTAGATGGGTTACTTTCCTTAGAGAAAAAATTGAAGCTCTAGATAATTTTAAAGAATTTAAATCTATGATTGAGAATGAAATGAATTTGAAGATCAAATGTTTGAGGTCTGATAGAGGTGGAGAATTCACCTCAAATTTGTTTAACATGTTTTGTGAAGATCATGGAATAAAGAGGCACTTGTCTGCCCCTAGAGCTCCTCAGCAGAATGGAGTTGTTGAAAGGAAAAACGTAACTATTCAAGAAGTTGCAATGACTATGATGAAAGAAGCTAAACTACCAGAATTCTACTAGAGAGAAGAAATTTATATTACTGTTTACATACTTAATAGAGTTCAATCCAAATCTAATAGCACAATGACTCCCTATGAGTGGTGGTGTGGAAGGATTCCTATAGTCAAGTACTTTAGAATATTAGGAAGAAAATTGTATATCAGAAGAGATGAAGAAAAAATGGGAAAATTTGATGCAAGTTCTGATGAAGGTATCTTTCTTTGATATTCTACTAAAAGAAAAGCTTATAGATCTATGTTACAACAAAAGGATTAGAAAGATTGTTGAGAGTGTAGATGTCAAGGTTGATGAAGATTTATAGAATTTAGTTGCTATAGATGGATATGTGCCAGATGAACCTACGTGCAAAGAAGAAGAAGAAGAAGAATCTAAGGAAAAAAAAATGTATAATGAAGAGGAAGAAGCTACAAGAAAGACCCCTAATACCCCTAAGTATATGCAAAGAAAACATTTTGAAGAATATATTTTTGGAGATAAAAGAAAAGGTGTACTGAAAAGAAGAAAAGTTGTTGAAACCGAGGTAAATTTGTGTTTAATTTACAAAATTGAACCATAAATAGTGAGGCATACAGAGATGAATATTAAATGTTATACAAATTAAGAAAAATCTGACTTGGGAATTGGTTATTGTAGATACCTAAAATTGGTCTAAGCCTACGAACACCATATTTGACATAATTTTATATTCATCCATGGTCATGATTAAATAATTTCAATTATTTAATTAACCTTTCTAACACATATTTCCTCTATTAATTAAATATCCCTTTTTAATTAATTCATTAATTCATAAATGACCTTTATTCAACTTGGATAATTAAATAAATCATATTTGTTTAATTATGTCGCTAACTTATTAAATCCTCTTTCATAATTGAATAATTTATTATTTAATTACCCCCCCTTTTTATCATATGTCAACTATAATTAAATATCTTTATTTAATTATTCATTTAACCCCCTTTTCAACTATAATTAAATATTTATTATTTAATTATTCAATTCCACCCTTTTCGAAAGTCAAATTAAATAAATTATCTTTATTTAATTAATTAAATCTTCTATTTTTGAATGTTGAATTAAATTAACATTTAATTCACATTTAATTAATTTATGTCACATTCCTCTGTTAATCAGTTATCTAATCATCCACTTACCTTCTGACTTGAGATCTATTTTTATTTCTGTAGTTATCTCTGAATTCAACTGTTGATCATCTCTGTAGGAAGACTCTCTATCACAACTAGTCGATTAACTAGTTCTAACTCATGTGCATGAATGCTTTTATTAATTAAATATCTTTTATTTAATTAATTAATTTAATTATGAATTCGAATGCATTATATTTCAACTTCTAACTTTGTCTTTGACATTCAAAGTCAATTTCTTCTATTTTCAAAGATTCTTAACTGAGGATTAAGATCTTGTTCTATCTACAGTCTTTTATGAACTTGTGTTCTAACTCACGTTCTAACTTAGTCTTTATCTTTAGTCTTTCCTAAACTCATGTTCTAACTCACGTTCTAACTCACATCGCATGGCATTCATCAATCTCATCCGTCGATATCTCTTTCAATTTGAGTCGATCGTTTGAAAACACAATCTATAAAATGGCCTGTCATTATCATTATTCCTCTTGTCTCAAAATCATATACTTTTGAGAAGAAACTTATCTTCGATATTGTTCTTAGACACTTGACAAAGCTATACTTGCATTCAAACACATAAATCTAAGGGCAAGAATACTGAAAAGGCAAAATGGAGAAGAGAAATCAAGATAATTCGAAGGGATGAACACATATTCGGTGAGATCATTTTGGTTTTATTAGTTTAGTTTATTTCCTCGTTCTTTGTTGTTATATTTTAGATTATTATCTAGATTAGGATTTAAATTTTTTATTCTAGCTTGCTGAAAATCTATCATGTTACATTTGGTGAGCCTGACGTGAACGAGCTTCAAAATCCGCACATCTTTTCTTCGTTTTTCTATTTTTCTGTTTTCTGTTTTCTAGTTTTTTGTAGATTTTCTTACGACGCAATGCATTTGTTCATAAAAGTGATGTATCTGCATCACGAGCTACATCCTCTAAACACAGAGTTGCATCCGTAGTATCGAGCCGCATCCGATAAACACAGAGCTGCATCCGCAGTCATGAACTGCATCCACAAGGTAAAAAACCGCATTCACCTGTCAACAAATTCGAGAACCGCATCCGCCTGTCATCGAGAACTGCATCTGTGGCTCCAAAGGCCGCATCTAGCTGGTAAAGTTTTCCCATTTTTTCATTGGTTTCCATACATTCATATTTTCATTTTCGCTTTTGAAGCTATTTTGATTTTCGCTAATGGTTGATTTCAATTGTGTTAAGGAGGAATAACATATTGTTTGCAGGAGGAAGTGTAGAAGACAAAAAAAACAAAACAAAAGCATGAACTACTGATAAATTTGCATGCAAGACCTAATTCCTATGTGTTTATTTATTTAGCAAGTTTTTCTTTGGTAGATAGACAATTATCGTGGAGCTTAAAAATAATTTTTTGTTTGGTAGATAGATAATTGTGGTTTGGATTAAAAAGAACCATTGTCTTCTTTGTCTGGTGCTTTGCACATATTTGTAACCTTTACAATTTAGTACATCGAAGTATCCTCTCCCCTTGCGCAGTCATGCAATCCTGGGTGTAAGAGAAATGGTTGCTGACTCTAGGACTTGGGCCTGCCTTGGTGGGAAAAATTACTCACCCCAAGACGACTCAGACCGGTAGCACGCTAAGGCCAAGCGACTTCCAGCCGGTATATAAAAGTGGATTCTTGGGGAAAGCCCAAGAATTACGCGCACTATTCTGATGAGATGGATAGAAATGGACTCTCGCCAATGTTGGATAGTGTCCCATGAACATAATTCCCTTATTAAAAACCTTGTTGTAGTGTTACCAAAATCCTAGCTACTGGTTGGCGCAGCAGGGTCGGCCTTGTGAAGCCATCTTATATTCTTACGATTTATGTGTGGAAATGAAATGTATGCCATGGGAGTTTCATGGATACAGTAGCTTGGCTGCCCCGTATAAGTGAGTGCCATGGAGTGGAGCCAGTGAGGTCAAGCTACTAGTCATTCACCATAAATATGCATAGTTGGAGAAATCCAAATAAGAATTCAACAAGTATTGTCCTAAAAGCCTAGGTTGTACATGTTTTCAAGTCTTAACAGTCCTTACATTACAAAAATGGAAGATACTTTGATTGTTGTGTTTGTTCTTTGCTATCTTCGCCAAAATCTTGATCACACAACCAAAAGTCAGTCAATAACTTTCGGGAAAATTTCAACTTTCGAGAAAAATTCAACTGTCAGAAAACCGAGTCGCATTTGTCAGTTTAATCGTTGCATGTGTATTAGCGAGTCGCATCTGTTAGGGGAAAATCCACATCTGGCTATCAAAACATTCAATTTTCATAGTCTGCATGTCATGAGTCATAACTGTCACATTCTGAGCCGCATGTGTATTAGAAAACAACATCTATCAGTTTTCGAGTCGCATGTGATTTGTAAACCACTTTTGTCAGAGTAAAAACCACATTTGTCAGAAACATCGCATGCACTGTCAAAAAAATGCATCTGTCAAATTCTGAACCGCAGCTGTTTCGTGAACCACATTTGCCTATCAATAGAAAACATCAAAAACCATGAGCTGAGTCTGAAACATCATTGTCAATATTTGCTTTAGATTCTTAAGGTCAACCTTGGATTGAAACTAGTAAATTTTGCTCAAAAACCTTGCATCATTAGGCATCATATATGTCTTAGTCATAGTACACATCATAGTCATAGTCATCCTTCACATTTTGATTTGTCACAATCATTAAACCTGGTCATTTTAGTCCCATTTAGTGGATCTTTTCAGATCAACTGTCCTTGTCATCCAATCAGGTTCCTCGGTCAAAAACAAATCTTTGCATGCATTTACTCCATTATGTGGTAGGTTATACTCATCTTCGGATCACTCGTCGTCATAATCTACTTGAGATTTTGCATATTGTCCATCATATCATACGTCGTCTTAGGATACGTGTTTTTAGAACCATTTTAGCAACGTCATTTAGTGTCAAAAAAATAAAAAATCCAAAAACATAAATGTAGATCATATCAGTTTGTAGGTATAGTCTGCATTACCCATTTTTGAGCAAATTTTTCATGGTCGAAACAAGATCCCAAAAGAAATACAAAGCAATGACAGACCCCAACAAATTCATCAACCCGTTCGGAAACCAACCGTTAGGAAGTAAACGACCACACCAACCTTTGCTAGAAAAACATGTCACTAGGGACACACATGGTCAGATTTACATAGAAGACATAGATGCAGTAGTTCAAGACCCTGAGTTTGCATCTTTCATGGATGAGTGTTTGGCAAGCGATCCATAATGCTATTTAGCAAAATTGCTAGTAGAAGGTGCCACACTACCCC
This sequence comes from Sequoiadendron giganteum, assembly GCA_007115665.2. Lineage (NCBI taxonomy): Eukaryota > Viridiplantae > Streptophyta > Pinopsida > Cupressales > Cupressaceae > Sequoiadendron > Sequoiadendron giganteum. The sequence continues at coordinate 553,642,234 of CM021107.1, read as the reverse complement.
TAGGATTTGATGTCCATACTTTGACAACACAATCAACTCAACCAATACAAACTACGACATCAACTATGTCTATTCCCCAAATAACTGCAGCGATACCAACAGGTATACCAACACAAACATTGTCAATTGTAAGCACAACTCCTTTCAACATAATACAAGGTTTACAATTCACTGCGGGAGCAAATTCCTCCAACCCCTTTGGCACCAACACTACTAGTAAGAGATCCAAAGTTGGTGGGAATATACCTATACCAAACAAAATCATTCAGACTAGAAGCATTCTGATACCAACTCAGACCATTCAGACAGGGAATATCCCTATCCTGAATCAGAATATTTTGACAGGATATATTCCCTCGCCCAATCATATCCCATCACAAAACATGGCATATCAGAACATTTACATTGATCCAAATAACACGAACACCATGTCCTTGACACAAGTCGACATCCTTCAAAACCAAATGCAGATTGTACAACAAAAGATGGACGAAATGTCTATGTCAGGCAAACAAACTATATCAGCACAAGACCTATGTCCATGTCCATTTGACAAAGCACTCTATATGGTACCTTTCCCCCATGGACACATTATACCGAATTTTCCTAAGTATAATGGGAGGAAGAATCCTTTAGAACATATTAGAGAATTCTCAACGGCATGTATGGACATATCGTATGACCCCACTTACTTGATGCGTCTATTTCCATGAACCCTCATAGGGATAGCGTTGGAGTGGTTTTCCAAATTGCCATACGGTATACGATCCTGGATGGAATTGGTTGAAAAGTTTGTCAAAAATTTTGCCTTTAACATAGACAACGAAATAACCATAGCAACCTTGTTCCCCATGACACAAGAAGATGGCGAGATGTTCATCGCTTTCTTCCAGAGATGGAGAAGTTTAGCTAGCCGTTCTCCCGTCGAAATACCTGAAAAAAAAAAGGTCACTATCTTCCTCGAAAACATCAACCCCAAACTAAGAGGTGACTTATGGGTACACTATTTCACTTCATTCATTGACTTGGTACAAAAGGGGATCATCCTTGAAAAGGGCCTTATTGACAAAGGCGAAATCAAAGTACTATGCACGAGCCCGATTGTCCAACATCCAAATGTGCCGAATGATAGAAACAAGTTCTGGTCTAGGAACAAGAATGTCACGAATGACGGCATTGTGGATGCTAAACACATACATAATGGACCAGTTATCTCCCTTAGAGGATATAACCAACAAGCAGACATGATGAACAGTCTTGATCAAATAGCTAACTATGTCTAGAACTCGCGTAGGTTTGAATTTGTGTACCCTAAAATTGGTTAAGGCATTAGGATTCTCAAAAGACTATGTAGACACTTCTAAGAGTATAGTCATCAAGGCGTATGATGATGAGGAAAGGTCATCCAAAGGAGTCATCATGCTCCCTATCAGAATTGGACCAACAATCATGAACACCAGCTTCCAAGTCTTGGATCTCACCCTTCCATATAAGTTGTTGTTAGGTAGACCTTGGATACATGCAATGAGAGTTGTCCCTTCAACATACCACCAATGTCTTAAGTTCCCGTATAATGGCACAAATATCACTATTGATGGTGATCCAGATCCTTTCTAGTATTGTACAAGCCTAAGGGATCTTCCACAATGACAAGGGCCTATTAATCAAGAGGCTTCATCATCCACTCTATCCCAATACGTTGACCCATCACGTCTCACTAAGTCCATTTCATTCAAACCACCATCATCCACTCCTAAACTCGAGATCCAAGACAAGGGTTGTGGTGAATATAATATAAAGGCATCATACTGCGTTAGTCAACTAATTCCACCGAAGGCATTTGGCCTACCCATGGTAGATAGAAGACAGTCAGTGGTCACATTTCATGTTCCCTCTACAATCACATTAACCAAATGGGGAGAGTTGAGTGAAGAAATTTTGGATCAAGGTGATTCCTAGTTATATCAAGAAGAACATGAATTCCCCTCCCCATCTATTCAAATAGCTAAGGATCAGTATGGAAAAGACTTTAAGATAATGCAAAAGGAAGGCTATGATGGGCACAGTGGGTTGGGGCTATATCAAAATGGAAGGACAGAATCGATCACTATCTACCCATGACCAAAATACTTAGGGCTAGGGTGTCAACTGCTTAGAATTGGGTATCCTGGTACTTCGTCATATTTTCAAGAGGAAGTGAGTGCTTGCGCAGACATCGAGATATCTCATGAACCACTTCCCCTAGTTTGCGACAAACCCCCAGTTTACGACAAACCCCCAGTTTACAACAAACCTTCAGTTTATGATGAATCTCCCTACTCTAGCGATGGTGAATGGGAATCCCTTTCATCTACTAGTACCATGAACATCGATGCCCTATTTGGATAATTGGACCTTAATGCGAAACCTATACAAAAACAATCTAGTCCTCATCGTAAGAAACACTTGTCCAAAGTAGAATGGCAAGAGAACTATTATTGGGAAACCCTTGATCATGCATCTTGGGCACCTGACACACCATCTTCTGACGAATCAGCCCTCACCATAGTCCCACAATAGAGTATACCTACCCCTAGGAGGAAGAACAAGAAGGAGTTGGTCCAAAACTTCTACAACCATGTCAACCATTCTATACTCACCTTGTCCGCAGCTACCTTTAGGAACTCTGATGATGACATGCCCCTTATATATCCCGAACTTATCGACTGGAATCAACAAGGTACACATATCATAGATACATTTGAGAATGATGAAGCAATTGCTGAGTTCATGGGACTTAGAGAAGGCATGCCAAGAGGGGATCATAAGGCAAGTGTTACCATAGACCAGGATGATAAAGCATATTTCGGGGAGTCTATTTACACCTCTAGTCACAAAAATGAGAATGAAAATAAAAATGATGAGTCCCAAGGTGAAAATCGAAAGGCACCTTTGGACAATGAAAAAGTCAAAATAAAGGATGTATCCGAGGGAAAAAACCTCTCTGAGGCACCCAAGGATAGAGGTTTGAATATTCTCCCCGTTGAACAAGAAAAGTCACCGATGCTAGTAGAAGAGGCTATTGCAGTCAACATAGGTACAAAAGAGAATTCTCGGATAGTCTATTTTCCAGCTTCTTTAACAGAGACAGAACAATATGAGTTCAAGGAATTCTTCAAAAAGAGACAGGTAAACTTTGCATGGTCGTATGTTGACATGCCTAGGCTAGATCCAGACCTAATATTGCACCATTTACCATTGCAGCCAGGTATTAAGCCAGTCAAACAAAAACTAAGAAAAATGCATCCACAAATCTCTCTACTGGTGAAAGCAGAACTTAAGAAACTCCTGGATGTAGGATTCATAAGGACAATAGACTATGCAGATTGGATATCAAATCTGGTACCCATGACTAAACCAATTGGGGGCATTCATATTTGCACTGAATTTAGAGACATGAATAAGGCATGTCCTAAGGATTACTTTTCTTTGTCGAGTATCGACATGATAGTATATCTTACAGCAGGATATGAGATGCTATCCATCATTCATGGTTTCTTTGGCTACAACCAGATAAAGATAGCGCTTGAAGACCAACATAAGATAAATTTCATGTGTCCATGGGGCACATATTATTGGAATGTTATGCCATTTGGCCTTAAGAATGCAGGAGCCACCTACCAACGGGCAATGACTACGATTTTTCATGACTTTGTACATACATTCATGGAATATTATGTAGATGACATTATAGCCAAGTCATAAACAAGGGAAGATCATTTGAAGGTGTTAGACAAGATATTCCAAAGGCTAGAAAATTACAATGTCAGGCTAAATCCGAAGAAGTGTCTTTGGAGTGAAATCAGGGAAACTATTAGGGTATATCATCTCTCAAAGAGGTATTGAAGTAGATCCAGAGAAGGTAAGAGCAATCATAGAAATGCCTCCTCCAGTAAACATTGGTCAACTTAGAACCCTACAGGGGAGATTACAGTCCATTAGGCGTTTCATAGTACAACTAGCAGATAAAATACACCCATTTCAACATCTAATCAAGAAAGGAGCGCCATTTGTGTGGAAACCTAAATGTCAAGAGGCCTTCCAGAAAATCAAGGACTATTTAATTACTCCACCAGTCTTAACGCCACCTATAGAGGGAAAACCATTGATACTTTACATCTCAGCAACTCAGTCGGTATTAGGGGCTCTTCTCGCACAACACAATGATCAAGGTCATTAGAGAACGGTCTATTATATCAGTTGTACCTTAGTGGGCTATGAATTGAATTACAACAACATAGAACATGCCTGTCTTGTGGTAGTCTTTGCTACCCAAAAACTTTGACACTATATGCTCAATCGACAAACAATGTTAATTGCAAAGATTGATCCACTTAAATACCTCCCAAGTAAGGCAACTTTAACAAGCCGATTGGCTAAATGGGTTATGATACTTAGGGAGTATGACATTCAGTATGTCGAAAGGAAGGATATAAAAGGACAGGTCATTGCAGATCAACTAGCAGATGCACCTATAAAGGTAGACCATCCCTTAGTGGTAGATTTTCTAGATGAATTTCTCTTCAACATTGACATTAAAACCGAATGGAAACTATACTTTGATGGGTCACATATAAATCATGGTTCAGGAGCTGGTATCTTATTTGTCACACCTCAAGGTGATACCACTCCTAAATCATTCTGGATTGCATTCCCTTGTACCAACAATATAGTAAAATACGAAGCCTTAGTGACATGCTTAAAAATGGCAGCTTAGCGGAACATTAAGAGCCTACATGTCTTTGGCGACTCTCAATTGGTAATCTGACAGGTAAATGATGATTACAAGACTAAGGATGAAAAGCTTGCACCTTAGAAATGGATGGTTGATAGTTTCAAGAAGTATTTCAATGACATAACTTTTCAACAAATACCACGTATCCAAAATAGAGTTGCAGATGCAATGGCAACCGTGGGTTCCTTGTTGAATATTTTGAGTAATGTGCCTAAGTTCGAGTTTCTGGTTGAACAACTTTTGATCCCCACTTATGATGTCCCCGATACTTTGATAGTGTGTACCATTGTTGGTCCTACGTCTCCTTGGTATAAAGACATATTCGACTATCTCACTGACCAAACCTTACCTCAAGACTTGTCCAATAACCAACGTCGAACCTTCATCCGAAAGTCAGCTAAGTATACCATCATTGGAGAAACCATGTATAGACACACCTTAGATAACACCCTAATGAGATGTCTCGATGCTGAGGAAGCACAAAAAACTTTGCGAGCAGTACACAAGGGTATATGCGGATCTCATTCAAGTGGTCCTACTCTAGCCCATAAGATTATGAGACTAGGTTACTTGTGGCCTACAATGGAGAAAGACTCATACGTCTTTGTAAAGAAATGTAGACAACGTAAAATACATGGAGACTTGATAAGAGCGCCAGCGTAGGAGCTTTGTCCAATTACTTCACCATGGCCCTTCGTCCAATGGGGACTTGACCTCATAGGTAAGATACACCCTTCATCATCCAATGGCCACAAATTCATACTCACCGCCACCGAATACTTCACCAAATGGATCGAAGCTATTCCCATGACATACATAACCGACAGACAAATATCTAAGTTTATCCTAAACTATATCATTTTTCTGTATGGTGTACCTCAATCCATAATCACGGACAATGGTCGCCCATTCAAGAACCAAGAAGTACACCATTTATGTAAAGAATTCCACATCAAACACCATTTCTCCACCGCATATTACCCATAAGGTACTGGCCAAGTTGAGGCATCTAATAAGACTATTGTTAGAATCCTTAAGAAGACTGTCAATGACGCTGGTCGTGACTGGCACCTATAGCTTAATCCTACCTTATGGGATTATCACACAAGCATCCATACTCCCATGAGCACCACTCCATATTCCCTCGTATTTGCGTCCGAAGCTATCTTACCTATTGAGGTTGAAATACCTTCTCTATGGGTATCCTTGAAGGGTCATATCGATGATGAAGAATACCGTGTCTCTAGGTTACAAGAGCTAGAATTGCTCGATGATCGAAGGCAGAAAGCATTAGATCATTTGCAAGCATATCAAATTCATCTTCGTCGTAGTTACAACAGGAAGGTTCTCAATAGACACTTTCACATTGGTGACCTGGTATTAATGGAGAATCCTAAGTGTACACATCTAAAAAAGGTCATGATCGAACAAACCTGTTAATTAATTAAATATGAATTATTTAATTAATGTTCTTAAGTCTTCTACATATAAATAAATTTAATTATTTATTTATATTGTTCATTTTCTAATTCTTCTAATTTAATTAAATAAATTTATTTATTTAATTAATGCTACCTTCTTCTTAATTAATTCAATAGATTTTACAATCTATTTACATTAATTATCAAATTTTAAATTCTAAATTTAAATGATTTTCTTCCCTCCACATTTAATTAAATACTTTCAATATTTAATTAAATCATTTTCCAAATTCCCACTTCTCTCACAAAATTAAATATTCTTAATATTTAATTAAAAGGCTTTTTCTTTTCTCATAATTAAATATTGACAATATTTAATTAAAGCCTTTTCATATTTCTCTCACACATAATTAAATATTTATTTATTTAATTATGAGAGACACCTTTCAAATGGTCTCTTCATTTTCTGTCTCTCAGAATTCCACCTCTTTTTTGAATTCTTGATCTCTCACCGTTCATTCCAACAGGTTTGAACTTGACCATCAATCTTGGCCAATTGAATTCCTACCTTCAAAAATCTATAAATATAGCCCTTTCATGAGCTAAAAAGGACCTCGAATCTCACATTTTTCATACGTAGTTATTATAGTCGCAATCTTAGAAATTCATATCATTTTAATTCAATAGTTCAATCTTGTAGATGCATATGCATTCTTAATAATCTCATTCTCTCAAGTGCCATTCTATAAGTGGTTTTTGCACAACTGAGAGCAAACATATTGAAGCGAATCCTTGGAGATAGAGGACAATGGAACGAATTTGAAGAAGCTGCTGTCAAGAGTTTGCATTTACTTTATTTTATTTAGTTTTCTTCAATCTAATGTTTCATTGGTATACTAGTTTATATGCAATTTAATTGTCACATTCTAACGTACACATTTCTGGTGCCCACCATGGGGCCAAGCCCCACATTTTAACTTCTATTTTGTAGATTTTTCTGGCAGGTGACGAACAAAAATCGCGGTTTAGTGCATATGATTCTTGGTTTAGCACATACGAAGTCTGTTTTAGTGTATACATGACCTGTTCCAACGCATACATGACATGTTCTAGTGCATACTTGACCTGTTTCAGCACATAGATAGTTTGTTCTGACGCATTTATGATATGTTTCGGCGCATCTGACAACTAGTTCAGCGCATCCCTGAGAACCCTTTCTGTGCATACATAACCTGTTCCAGCACATACGTAACCTATTTCAACGCATATAGTTTCTGTTTTGGCACATTCATTTGTAAAAAGTTAAATTCTGGTTCCGACGCAATCTACGGACATAATTTTTCTAATGCTATTTTTAATAGAATGAACCAATCCTAGGGTAGACACTTAATTTTGAAGTAACCAATCCTAGGATAGTCACCAAACATATTTTATTTGGGTTAAAATAAACCCCATGCTTTTAGTGAAGCAACATCTTCACTTAGAATAAGTTTTTTTTTTCAATTTGGGATTTAAAATTGAACCATTATTTGCATGCTATGATTGTGGGTAATAGGTCTATGCTCTCCCCTTAACTGGGTGATCAAAATGCCAGACTTACCTTTTTATTTTATGCATTTTATGCTTTATTACATCCTTTAGAAGGCCTGCCGTAGTGGGAAAAAGTACTCACCCTACGGGAACGACCTAAGTGGGAACACCTAAAGCTAATGTTTCCAACCCACTTTAATCAAAAGAAAGTTGTTGATGAAAATCCAACTTGACAGTAGTGCGCAGGATAACCATCCCCAAAACCTTTATTCTAAAGGTTGGGAGGTCTCTCGAGGGAGTATATCTATTTGCCACACTGAACGAATACCCTTACTACGAATCATAGTGTAGAAAGCTAGCCGAGTCAGTATCCAAACATCATTTTAATCACGGTGCAAGGGGAGGGAAGAATCTGCCCCCAAGACACTCACCATATAGTTGCCACGGATTGTTTGCTCAAGGGATTTGGTATCCACTTCCGTCACTTTGAGTACGCTCCTGGAAAAGACAAAAACATGGGCGCCCTCTAGGGGGTGACAAGGCTATGTGAGTTGATGGGATTTTAAGATGTGGGTTGTGATTACTTTGATGACCTATTTGACAATTAAGAGTGAGTCTGACTGAAATGCTTATCTTGTTCCAAACCTATGGAAATCTCAAGAACATACACTCTTTGTTTAGATTTTAGGATTAACAAAACAATTGTCTGCTTCTATGTTGTGTTTTTCACATTTAAATCGGATTAAGATCATCCAAAAGAAGAAAATTTTATCAAACTATCAAAACATGTTTGTCTCAGAGCTATTTTAGCGCATATGGTCTCTGTTTCGACGCATCTATGCTCTATTTTAGCGCATCTGTGCATTGTTTCAGTGCATCTGGTCTCTATTTTGGCACATTCAGTCTCTGTTTTGGCGCATCTATTTTCCCGAGCATAGATGATTTCTTGGATTTTCAGAAATTAAGGCATAGTCGTCCTTCTTATTTTCACGAACTTGCAATCACATATACTTCTCATCCAAATCAAATTCTGCAATAGAGAACTCAATCACATTTAGGCATCCACAAAATTCATCTTTCTACAAAGCTAAGATCAAACTTCACAAAGTGCAAAATCACCTTTATTTTTCAATCTTTGGTTTAATTCCCACAAATAGGATTTTCATCCTTTCACTTAGGGAATCACGAACTAAAGATTAAAAAATATTTTAAGTCATAGAATCTTCATTCTATCCTGACTTTCATCACCATTGCACTCTTTCATTCTTTTGATCAAAGTTAGTAGGATTTGGGTAAAGCTTATGCCTATTACAACGAGATCTCAAAAGCACAAAGAAAAAGAGGAAAGTATAGTGAGAAAAATGGGTGATAATATTGAGAGGGAGGAAAACCCCTTTAACATGTCAAATACTGAAGAAATAACAGAAGAAAAGCTTCAAGAAGCAGAACAGGATCCTCAATTCCATACTCTCATGGAAAAGATTTTAGAAAGAAACAAGGAAAGATTCTTTCTTTAGCTATTCAAGGAGCCAAGTTACCTGCCGATTTTGACACGGAAGGGATTAAAGAAAATCCTGAAAATCCTCTTGACGATTTTAGTGCCCTTACTCAACAAATCATGGAATTACAAGGGCAAATAAAAGAAATGCAAGGGGGAGCACCAAAGAAGTATGTTTTGGAAGAAATATGTCCTTATCCATTCAATAGAAATCTTCGAATGATTCCTTTTCCAAAGCATTGCGAAATCCCTAAGTTTGATAGATATAATGGGAAAACTGACCCCATTGAGCATGTAAGGGATTTCCGAAATATGAGTTTAGAATTCACTCATGAAGATACCTATCTAATGCGATTGTTTCCACGAAGTCTAGGTGGACAATCCATGGAGTGGCTTTCAAAGATCACTCCCCCTATCAGAACCTTTGAAGAGTTGATAAATAAATTCATATTGCAATACTCTTACAACATCCAACATCAGATAACCATGCTTGATCTTTGTAAGATAAAACAAAAAGTAGGGGAATCTTTCACTACATTTTTGCAAAGATGGAGAAGAACGTTTGCTAGATATTCTCGTCCTGTTCCTAAAAAGGAAAAGATGGAGATCTTTATCAATAGTCTTAATCAAGAAATGAGTTACAGACTAAATCTTCATTGTCCTCCATCATTTGAAAAATTGATTGAAAACACAATCACTATTGAAGGTGCATTGATCAAGCGTGGAGTTCTAAAAATTGATAAAGAGGGTTCAAATTCTTACAACAACAACAACAACAACCATAGTAACAACAATGACAAGTCACAATTTTGGACTCAAAATAAAAATGTTGGAAATGATGGGGTAGTAGGTGCTAACAACGTGGATTCGAAACCCATCATTTTTAATGTGTTAGGTGCTCAACGTAACAATAATGTTGGACATTCTAGCACCCAAGGAAATGTTTATGATCAAGGAAACACAACTAATACTCATGGAAATAATTTTGGCAATAATCAAAATTCAAATGTGCCCAGACCATCATATTTTTCAAATTGACGGAGTTTCACTCCCTTGGGCCAATCTTTGGAATCCATTCTCAAAGAATTATTGAATCAAACCGCTATTACATTGCCACCACAAAGAGACTATGAACCTTGAGTTAAACCACCATCGTGGAATGACTCACACTTCTGTGATTATCATAGATGCAAAGGTCATAAGACAAACAGTTGCCAAGGGTTAAATAATATCGTCCAAGATTTGATTGATAATCGTACCATCATAGTTGAGGGACACAATGTCAATAATGATCATCAAGCATTCAAAAATCCGCTCCCTAATTATCACAAAGGGGAATCCTCGAATGATAAGGACAAGAATGTTAATAACATCCAAGACATTATTATCAATCATATCTATATTAATGACCCTCAAATCAATGCTATTTGAATCAAAGGTAAGCTAGAATATCGAGAGGTCAATCTTACCACAAGAGGACAAGCCAAAATCATTGTCAAAGGTAGCTCATCTAAAGCAGTGATTCCCCCTCCAAGTCAATACAATTTTGTTGAACAATTACGAAAAATGTCAGCCCAAATCTCTATCTTGGAGCTTTTAAAGTTATCACCTGCACATAAGGACATTCTGGAAAAGGCTCTTGTCGATACAACTGTATCTCCTGATCTAGATACCGATAAGTTTCAAGCCATGGTGGGGCATTTGTCCTCCAACACATGTTTATCTTTTTCTGAAAGAGATGATTCATCCATAACCCATCCACATAATTCATCACTATATTTAGAAGTCATGGTTCACAAAGCCCGCATTAGATGTGTCCTTATAGATGGGGGAGCTGGATTAAATATTTGTACTTTAAAATTGGTCCTAGCTTTGGGATATTTAGTAGACTCTATAGACCCACGGAGGAAAATTACAATCAAGGCCTATGATGATGAGGAAAGAACTTCAAAAGGTCTTATCATGTTACCAATTAGAGTGGGACCTATTGTGAAGAATACCTTTTGTCAGGTTCTCGATCGGGATTTAACCTATAACATACTATTGGGTTGTCCATGGATCCATGACATTCAAGCCGTTCCATCTACTTATCACCAATGTTTGAAGTTTCCATATGATGGACAGGAAGTAACCATACCCGCTGATCACAATAGTAGTCAAACTTGTTCTAACCTAAGAGCGACTCAGGACACATTTGTCCCACATAATAGAGAGGCTTTGGCCATCTCTACCTCCAAAAATAAAGTACAAGTGCAAGAAATGATAAGCAATTTTGGCAACAAGCTAAAACTGAAGGATAATGGGGTAGGAGAATATTCTTTATCTCTCTCTAATCTACCCTTATCACCAAGATCTCATGGTCAGCCGTCAACATCTACACCACAAGCTACAACAGTTTTAGCCTCACCTTCAATCCCCATCACAAAGTTTAATGGGATGTTTATCAAAGAAACTGAAGGGGAAGATAGATCTATTCTCGACTGGCTCTATAAAGATGAAGAAGAATCTATGCAACATATCAAGTTGCCCACACAACAATATGGAAAAGGTTATGCTATCATGCAACAAATGGGTTATGAAGGAAATGGCCCTTTAGGTAAAAGAAAAGAAGGTATTGTTGAACCTGTCCAACTAAAAACAATGCACCCAAAAGATAAGACGGGGATAGGATATGGTGAGGATACTAAGGAAAAAGTAACATAGAGGCCATCTAATGAAGAAATAGCTGAGTCAATTCTATGAATTCAAGAAAACAATTCTGACACTGACTCCAATGAATATGAATGGGACACCATCTTTGATGATAAATTCTGGAGGGAGAAAAAGGTGGATGTGATAAACAAATTCTCACCTACATTCTTACAAGGAGAAATCTCAAGACCTCCATTTGAATGTGTCATACAAAGTGATCATGACTCTAGTGAGACCTTTTCGATTCAAAGCAAGATAGAACATTTTGAGGAGGATACCATCTTAGACTTCTCCCAAAATAACATTGGCAATAACGTCATGACCCTAACGGCCAATGACCTTACTTATCCTAATGATCCATTACCTTTGGTTCATCCCAAACTCATTGATTGGGAACAAATTACACCCATTGATGTTCCAACTTTCCCTAATGACGAAACCATAATAAACTTTCTTTGCTCATCACATCCCGAAACAAGTTCCACCAGGGAATCATCAGATCAGAGTTTTCGACAGGAAAGTGCCAAGTTTCTCAACTATGAAATAAATAATATAAAAGAAAGACCTAATGGTGAAAACCTAACAAAGGCAGTATTAGGTCAAGAAAAAAGAAGAATGAAAGAAAGATCTAATGGTGAAAACCTAACAAAGGCAGTATTAGATCAAGAAAAGAGAAAAATAAAAAGCGTATCCGATGGTGAAAAACTTTCAAAGGCACCAGAGGATGGGAAACTTGACACTCTTTCGGAGTACTATCAAGAAAGATCTTCCATTTTGATTGAACCAATGGAGGCACTCAATATAGGTACCACATAAAATCCTAAAGTACTGCAATTGGCTGCATCTCTTATAGATGAAGAAGTACCTAAAGTCACAGAATTTCTCAAAGATGATCAAATTAGTTTTGCATTGTCCTACGCAGATATGCCTGGATTGGGTCTAGATGTCATCATGCATCATCTATCTATTATGCCGGGGGCAAGACCTATAAAATAGAAACTCAAAAAATGCATCCACACGTCGCATTATTGGTTAAAGAGGAACTAAAGAAACTTTTAGATGTTGGATTCATTTGATCCATAGATTATGCAGAATGGATATCCAACATTGTGCCTATTTCAAAACTAGATGAAAGGATCAAAATTTGCATGGATTTCAGGGATTTGAACAAAGCATGTCTTAAAGACGACTTTCCTTTACGAAACATTGATATGATTATGGAATTAACTGCTGGACATGCAATGCACTCATTGATGGATGGATTCTCAGGATACAACCAAATAAAGATTGCACCAGAAGATCAGGACAAAATGACATTCACATGTCCTTGGGGTACATATTGTTGGAACGTAATACCATTTGGATTGAAAAATGCGGGAGCTACCTACCAACGAGTGATGACAACAATTTTTCATGACATGATGCATACATTTATGGAGGATTATGTTGATGATCTTCTTGCCAAATCTAACACTAGAGAAGGACACATCGATATTTTGTCTAAAATTTTCAAGAGAATGGCACAATTCAAAGTACGACTTAATCCTAAGAAATGTGTCTTCGGAGTGAAATCTAGAAAACTATTAGGATACATTGTGTCAGAAAAGGGAATTGAAGTGGATCCGACTAAAGTACAAGCAATCCTTGATATGCCACCACCAAGGAACATCAGTCAATTATGCTCTTTACAGGGATGGTTACAATCCATTCAAAGATTCATTGCTCAACCGGCAGATAAGAGTTTACCATTCACACATCTCTTGCACAAGAATGTTCCATTCAAATGGGAGAACAAATGTGAAGTAGCCTTTGATCAAATAAAGCAATACCTCATGAATCCACCAGTATTGACTCCACCAGTACAAGGTGTGCCTCTCATATTATATATTGCTGCCACAAAAGTATCTTTAGGAGCATTATTGGCATAGGAAGATTACTCAGGAAAGGAACGAGCCATTTATTACATCAGTAAAACTCTAACAAGTCACGAGCTAAATTACACCTTCATTGAAAAAGTTTGTTTAGTAGTGGTGTTCACTTCTCATAAATTATGACACTACATGTTGACTCATACAGTAAAGCTTGTGGCTAAGATTGACCCACTCAACTATCTTCGAAGCAAGGCAACCTTAACTAGTAGGTTGGCTAAATGGGTTATGATCTTAAGTGAGTTTGATATTTAGTATGTGGATCGAAAAGCTATAAAAGGACAAGTAATTGCAGATCAATTATCAGAAGCACTGATGCCAGCAAAACATCCAATACATGTTGATTTTCCTGATGCCGATATTTTCACAGCAGAAATCCAACAATCATGGTCACTTTACTTTGATGGTTCTTACACTCAACATGGTTTAGGAGTAGGAATTCTTTTCATTACACCTCACGGACATACAATCCCAAAACCTTATCAGCTAATGTTTCCTTGCACAAACAACATAGCTGAATATGAGGCATTGATAATCGGTATGAGAATTGCAATAAATTAGAAAATTACAGAACTTCAAATTTTTGGCCACTCGCAACTTGTCATAAATCAAATCAATGATGAATACCACACTAAAGATCACAACTTGATACCTTACAAAAGACTGGTGGACGATCTCAAGAAATACTTTGTTAATATCAAGTTCGAACAGATTCCACGCATTGATAACAAAGCAACAGATGCCATGGCTACAATCGCCTCTCTACTCCAATTGTCAGAGAATCAAAAGTGGTATGATTTCGTGGTGGAACAATTGTTTTCTCCCGCCCATGATGACCTTGAAACACAAATCATTTTCCATCTAACAAGTTATGAATCTTCCTTATATGGCCAAATCTACACTTACTTGAAAGATACTACTTTACCCTTAGGATTGTCTAGAAATCAAAAATAGAATTTCATTTGTCAATCATCTCGTTATACCTTAATTGCTGACATCTTATATAGGCATGGTCTAGAGGTACCCTCCTTAGGTGTCTTGAACGCGATGAATCGGAAAAAGCCTTACAAGAGGTCCATGGTGGGATTTGTGGGACACATTCAAGTGGACTAACCTTAGCAAAGAAACTTGTAAGATTAGGATACTACTGGCCAACTGTCGAGAAAGAATCTTTCACCTTTGTGAAGAAATGTGAAAAATGTCAGATTCATGGGAATCTCATTCACGCTCCTGCTTAGGAATTACAACATTTTACCACAACATGGCCTTTTGCTCAGTGGGGATTAGATTTGGTTGGCAAGATACATCCATCATCTTCAAATGGACACAAATTTATCATTACAGCCACCGAGTATTTCACTAAGTGGATTGAAGCTGTTCCTTTAACAACTGTTATGGGTAAACAAATCTCTTCATTCATCTTGAATTATATCATTTGTAGATATGGAATTCCTAACTCCATCATCACGGATAACGGTAGACCCTTTAAAAATCAAGATGTTGATGAACTGTGTGAAAGGTTTCATATCCAACACAGATACTCCACACCTTATTATCCGCAGGGGAATGGTCAAGCTGAAGCTTCAAACAATACAATTTTGAAAATTCTGAAGAAAATAGTGAATGAAGCAGGTCATGATTGGCATGTCCAATTAAATCTAGCATTATGGGCCTATCGAACAAGCATTCGTATACCGAAAGGAGCTACTCCTTATGCTTTGGTCTATGGAGCAGAGGCTATTCTACCACTGGAAGTTGAGATTCCTTCACTTTGAGTATCACTCAAAGGGCAAATCAATGATGAAGATTATAGAGTATCAAGATTGCAAGAGTTGGAACTACTTGATGAACGATGTCAAACTGCGGTAAATCACTTGAAGGGATATCAAAAAATCATGTCCCGTAGCTACAATCATAGAATCAAACTGCAAAGTTTTCAACTGGGTGATTTGGTTCTCAGAGAAAACCCTCGAAATCAACAAGATCGGGAAAAGAAAGGTAAATTCGAACCTAACTGGTTAGGCCCATTTGTTATCGTTGCAGCCTATGGATTGAGGGCATATTAGTTGTCAACAGCAGAAGGGGACCTGTTTGAAGATCCGATCAACAACATTCATCTGAAAAGGTTCTACACCTGAAAAAATCAAAAACAATACAAAATGTCCTGAAAAAAAAAAAAACATTGCCTTGATGAAAACCTGGCAAATAGGCGTCTTGGTAATAACAAAAAAATCATAAAATCAGGAAAAAGTGCAATAAAAACTTGGTAAATAGGCATTATTTGTGATTTCATTTAGCTCTCTCATCTATTAGGATTCATTCTGCATATGCATCCTTGCATCAGCATAGCACACACGTCATTATCGCATTCGCATCATTTTCCTTGAAATGACAAGGATCTCATCATGGCTTGATGATTAGAGGTTTATCCATCGCAAAAGTTGTGTCTAACAAGAGTTAGAGTACAAGGTCACTAGGGGGTAGTTCACTTTTCTAGGAGGTAGTCAGCAGCATGTGTCTAACATCAAAATGTTTGAAACAATAAGTTTTATGAGCTTACATGATTATCTTGATAGATGATTTAAAAACAAGTTGGATGATCTTAATCTGAATAAAACGAATGACAAAACTTAAAAGAAAAAGTTGCAAATTGTTGTTTTGATATTTGATGACATCATATCTTTGGAGTGGTTCAATGATGTACTGAACTAGAATCACGGGGAAGAAGTATGATTTTTCTTTGATTGTTGTCTGTAAGTTAATCATTAGTATGATGCAAATTGGTCGCGAGCCATGTTCTACAATGGATAATTGATGACATTTCGGAATTTGCATAGGAAATTGGTTAACTTTTGTCTATTTATGCAAGCAATACTCAGGTCATCTCGGTTCAATTATACCTCGATGCTTATATTAACTCGCTACATTAAACATTATGGAAGCAGTACTCAGGTCATCATTGGTGCTAACATACCCTTTGATGCTTGTATTAACTTTCAACATATCAAAAGGCTCAATGATGATAACTAAACACACCAAGAAATGGCAACAAGGAGAATGATTCATTATTTCATTTAGGGTTGCATAATTCATTTAGGAGTGCATAATTCATTTGCATTTTGATGTTCTTTTTAAAATAGATTTTTGAGGGTGGATCACATTCTTAAATATCTTTTTCGAAAATGGTTGAGTAAGAATGGACATTTGTTGCATCTCATCATCATCATTTCATATCATTATCATATTCCTTATCATGTCATTTTTCCATCATTACATCGTAGGCATTCATTACATCATAGGCATGGTTATCATTCATCATTCATTAGCATATACATTTGCATATTTCACGCATTCATAAAATAAAAAAATTGCATTCATATTTTTCACATCATTACATCATATATCATAAGATCATTACATGAGTTCATTTTCATTACATCATCATCATCATCATAAATCATAAATCATTTACATCTTGCATTTTACATTCATTGCATACATCATAAGAGAAAAGAAATTTTTTAGATCATATCATCATTGCATTATCATACATGACATAGCATATAAAAAATCAAAACATCCATAACATGTGCATAATCAAATCGCCATTGCATATCATAGATCTCATCAAAAAAAATGTCCAGGAATATAAGGATATCAAATGTTTCAAAAAAATATATCATACAATGGCACCAATGTGTATAATAAAATGCTCATCATTGAGGGGCATTTGGTCGTGGATCATGGCTACTATTGGCACCAGAGGTAGCGGGTCTCACTGGATCTTTGCTCCCAGAGGCTCTGATCTCTCATCAGACCGGTTGACCTACACTCCTGGTCGCACTCCTGGAGTGACTGCGTGAGTGAGTCTGAGTCTGAGTACCTGACTGAGTGAAGGCTATCCGCCGCTTAGGTGGTACTACTTCAAATTAGCGGATCATATAATACTCGGCCTCCCGAGCAATCTCTAATCCCTCTGCCACAACCTCTCCAATAGAGGTGCTCTCCACTAATCTCAGTAGCCTCTCAGCTACCCCCTCGGCTTGTACACATCTCTCCCGAAAACTGTCCCTCTTAGCCATAAGCTGTGCTATTTGTGGGTCAGGAGGTGGTGGCTGCGCTATCTATCCCTGTAGCTGACTGATGGTCACTTGGGCCTGTGCTAGCTGAATCCTCAGAGTTTGAACCTTAGTCTACAAAGCATCTACCTATCCCTACGACGGAGCCCTGATGGTGATTTGTGACGTTGGAGTACTGGTCTGACCCACTGCTCTAGCTGTCTGTGGCCTAGTCCTGAAGGGAATGTCAAAGAATAGTCTCTACCCCCCACCACCCCAATCATCCCCGTCATCAAAGTCATCTGAATCCTCATCTGTCTCCTCACCCTCAGAGCTCTCATCATCCACCTCCATGGCTACCTCGTCGATATCTGCCACCTGCTCTGCCTATACCTGCCCTTGATCCTATGGTTGCCTTGCTACTGGATGTCCTTGTGGTTGCTGTAACCCTGCCAGGATAATTGGACCTCCCATCAATGGGGCAGGCTCATCTGGATTAGTAAAATGAGAAAAGGGATGTGTGTAGAAATATGCAGCATAGTCATTCATCATCCCTTCATCTATGACCTCTAGTCGAATGGTCCAATCATCCGGTTGCAGCTCCAGGTACTCCTCTCGGGCGGCCTCAATAGTCAAAATTGGCCCCCACTCTGGTACATCTCCCTGACACCTGGCATACTATGTCGTCCCTTAGGGCATCATCTGAACCCATCCATACTAGCACATAACTCTTCGACCGAGAAATCTCTCGATAATGAAGGGGGTGCATCCTATCAAATATCTAGGCCTCGTAACATATGGAAACTCTCTGTCGTCTATCTACGATGGGTCACAATCCACATACGGTCGCCAGATGACCGTGTCCAAATCATCCAGTACCCATCGCCGGTACTCCAATTTTCTCAGCCTCGGCTGGACAAGGGGCCCTCTGTACGCATAAACATATGAGAATCTGAGGGGGCGATCTCTCCTAACAATGGGGTGGGTAATCGTGAAGTGCTCCCACGCGAATATCTGTAGAAGAGTCACTCCACAAGAGAGACTTTTTCCATCTATGTACACGACCTGATGAAGGTCATGGTACAGATGGGCAATTATGCATGATCCCCATGCATATCTGGTACGGTGGAGAAGCATGTCCTCCAAAATCCTCCCCCACCCAATTGATAGTCCCTTTGACCTACGATCAGGACAAAGGAAACCACCAATCATCCCTTCTCAAACCGAAGGAAGTGGGGCATATCTCTCCATCATCTCCTTCTAGGCAATCTCATATCCATAGATATGAGGATCCTGGAAGACCCGCCTTAAAGCATCTATACCCCCAATCTCCTTGTGATCATAAATCACAAGCTCTCCAACCATAGGAATATCCAAAATCCTGTAAACATCCTCTGGAGTCACCGTGATCTCTCTTGTCGGTAAGTGTAAGGTGTTGTGCTCACTGTGCCACCGCTCTGCTAAAGCAGTCAATAGTGCCCTGTTGACCCGATACTGCGGAATACTCAATAGAGCTCTCAAGCCACACTGGTCTATCACTCCCAGATGATCATGGGACAATCAAGGAATCATCTACCATGTCTATGAAAATCTCTCTCTGATTTGAAGGAGGCCAAAATCCTCCTTTACAAAATTATCAGGCAAGCATGCAAAATCAATCAGCAAATGAATATCATCACTCAATCAGTACATCAAGCAAGTTTAAATCTATCATAATATTTGTTTTTCATATCACATGGAAACAAATTTAACAAGTCATCATGACTTAATCTGACTTTCAAACAGGAAAGAAAATCTATCATCTATTTTGTTTTTCATATCACATGGAAACAAATTTAACAGTCATCGTGACTTAATCTATTTGACTTTCAAATTAGGAAAGCAAATTATCATTTCTATTTTGTTTTTCATATCACATGGAAACAAAATCTATCAAGTATATTTGTTCTTCAAGCACAAAGACAAAATTATCAAATCTATTCATCAATGATATTCAAATGCGTAAAATCTATTGTCTAATCTAGCAACAATCATCAAGCATGCATTAATTTTTCTTCAAAAATTGAAATTCCGCAAAAATCCATGGATGCGCTAAAACAATCAATCAATGCGCTAAAACCATGGATGCACAACTTTAATCCATGGATGTGCTAAAATAGTCCATGGATGTGTGATTTCATCAATGCGCTATTTCATCATGCATATGCGCTATAACAGTTCATTAATGCGCTAAATCTTTTATGCGCCAATCTATCATCTTCTGTAGGCAGGTTTCATAGGTGCGCCATTTTATCTATCCTATGCGCTAAATCACCTATGCACTATTATTTGGCCTCTATGTGTGATTGTTTTATCCCTATGTGCCACTTTGGATGCGCTAAAGTATCTATTGTATGTGCTAAAAGACCTATCGCATGCGCTAAAACAAAATTTTAAAATTTGATAAAATTCGAAAAAGCATCCAAAAATGCATAAATATTTTACAGAGAGGTTTGGATTGACTTACCGGAGGTCCATACATAGATGGTCTCTGATGACGGCAACCTCGCTCGAATCTATGGCGCTCATATGGGATCGACATTGCTTTTATCTCTCTTAGAGCTCCAATTTCCTCAAAGGTTATTGTTCAAATGAAAGTGACTTCTCACCTTTTTCATCTTTTAAAGGGGTAAAAATAGCATTTATTACTTTGCAAAGTGCTATTTCGAGAGTTAAATCGCCATTTTTCTCCGAAATCATCTGAAAATCTTCCAAATCAGCCTCATAATCATTCTCATCACGCGATTTATCTCTCAAGGGGGCATATAACATCATCAGTAATTTTTCAAAGTTAGGGGCAAAATTCTTTGAAGCAATGCATGAAACACATCACTTCAAAGAGGGGAAAAATGTACACATCTAAAAATAGTCACGGTCGATCGAACCTGTTAATTAATTAAATATGAATTATTTAATTAATGTTCTTAAGTCTTCTACATATAAATAAATTTAATTATTTATTTATATTGTTCATTTTCTAATTCTTCTAATTTAATTAAATTAATTTATTTATTTAATTAATGCTACCTTCTTCTTAATTAATTAAATAGATTTTACAATCTATTTACATTAATTATCAAAGTTTAAATTCTAAATTTAAATGATTTTCTTCCCTCCACATTTAATTAAATACTTTCAATATTTAATTAAATCATTTTCCAAATTCCCACTTCTCTCACAAAATTAATTATTCTTAATATTTAATTAAAAGGCTTTTTCTTTTCTCATAATTAAATATTGACAATATTTAATTAAAGCCTTTTCATATTTCTCTCACACATAATTAAATATTTATTTATTTAATTATGAGAGACACCTTTCAAATGGTCTCTTCATTTTCTGTCTCTCAGAATTCCACCTTTTTTTCGAATTCTCGATCTCTCACCCTTCATTCCAACAGGTTTGAACTCGACCGTCAATCTTGGCCAATCAAATTCCTACCTTCAAAATTCTTTAAATACAACCCTTTCATGGGCTAAAAAGGACCTCGAATCTCACATTTTTCATACGTAGTTATAATAGTCGCAATCTTAGCAATTCATAGCATTTTAATTCAATAGTTCAATCTTGTAGATGCATATGAATTCTTAATAATCTCATTCTCTCAAGTGCCATTCTATAAGCTATGTTTGTACAACTGAGAGAAAACATAGTGAAGCAAATCCTTGGAGATAGAGGACAATGGAACGAATTTGAAGAAGTTGTTCTTAAGAGTTTGCATTTAATTTATTTTATTTAGTTTTCTTCAATCTAATGTTTCATTGGTGTACTAGTTTATATGCAATTTAATTGACACATTATAATGTACACATTAAGAACCCAACTGAACGAGAAAAGCTAGGAAAGTTTGAACCTAACTAGTTGGGGCCGTATATTGTCACAGAAGCCTTTGGATCAGGAGTGTACCAACTCTCTACTCCTGAAAGAGAACCAATTTTGTCCCCTATCAATAGTCTACATCTAAAGAGGTTCTATGCTTAAGTCTCTGAGAATCCGGTCTTAATCTGGAAAATTACAAAAAAATGAAAAAACAAAAAAAATGGTCACCTTGATGAAAACCTGGCAAACAGGCGTCTTTGTAACACCAAAAAAAATTTTGAGAAAATAAAAAAGTAAAGAGAAATAAATCCATCCACTAGTGAAAACTGATTCGGTGGTGCTATGGATAAGTACCATGGTGAAAACCTGGCAAACAGGCGCCAGGTGTATTCAAGCTCGCTCTTCCATCTACCATCATTCTAATTGAACTTTTTCACCATCCCTCATAATAAATGGTTGTCCTATCCATCATTTGGAATGATTGACATCAAAGTCTATTCCGTCATATTACCCACTCCATATTCCAAATCATATTCCCGACTAGGGGAAAATCCTTGTTCTGTTCCCTAACACCTTGTACATAACATCAAACCATCAAAAATGTCCTAAAAAATCTCCAAAACATTAGAAAACTCCAAAAATCCAAAAAAATCAAAAGAGTGTCAAAAAATCCCAAAAACAGAGTGAAGTCATCATGTCAAGCTAGTCATGTCAAGTCAAGCATGTCAAGTCAGTCATGTCAAGTCAATCATGTCAAGTCGGTCATGTTAAGTCAGTCGTAGACATAGTCAAACTACATTGCCTCTACGACTGGGATGTAGGCAAGGCCATTAATCGATGTACCCTTGAGGCATTAGGTCAGTCAGTCTAGGTTTGTCATGTATCACAAAGATTAAAATCATGATGTTTTGTATATTCAAAGTCATTTGGTTGTGTCGAACTACGAGGTCTTTGTGTGTACAACATAGGCAAGGCTAATCAATTGATGAGCTCCCGAGACCACACTAGGTCAGTCCAATAGGGTTCATTCACAATCACTATCACACAAGTTTCATATCATAGTTTAGGGTATCATTTCATGTCATACACTGTCAATACACATGCACACACTTTTATCAGTCAAAGAATCAAAGCACGTCATGCATTAACAAGGAAAAATGTCTCAACAATCATCAAGTCAATATCAAACACATTGTCAAAGCTATCAACCTATGTCTTACGCAAGATATGTCTTTCTTGTCAACAAACATCATCAAATTGTCATAGTCTCATGTGGCTTGTCACTTCAACGTCTTATGCGGTATGTGTCATTCTCTCACATTACGCTATGTCAAACATCAACATCAAACAATCCGACAAGATCACGTTTTGGAGAATACATTTATTTGGCTTTATGACTTTATATCTTATTTTGTCTTATCTTTTTATCGATTTGTGCAAGATCCTGTTACTAGCTTTCTCAAGGATGTCCCTTTGAAGGACTTAGAGAAGCAACGATGTCTCGAGACTCTTTTTCTTTGGCTGCTATCTGTCAACTGTCTTTTTAAACATTGGTTTTTGAGTCATGTTACTAGTTTCCTCAAGGATGTCCTATCAAGGATTTAGAGGAGCAATGATGTCTCATGACCCATCTTTTATTTGTCTGTTGTCTGTGGTTTGTCTTGACCAAATGATTGGGGCATTGTCTCCTTAGTCTGAGTTAAGATACTCCTTGTCTACGACTATCTGTTTTTCACAGATGGATGACTTTGTACACTATGGTCTATCTCATATCATAGTGTGTACTATCCATCTGTGTCGTGTCCCACCCATTGATGATAACAAGCAAGTATAGTGTATTTGGCACAATATCGAAGATCATATTTTTCTCAATCAATAACCATTCTTTTTCAATACTAAATTTTTGAATTATCTATGCTAACATTTCTTCTAGTATGTATCTTCATCATCCCTATCTATTTTTCCCTATTCTTTTGTCCTTCATATTCTAGTTTTCTCATCCATTTCGAGAGCACACTTGTGTTCTTCAAACCCACCTATCCTCTCGAGGGGGAATAGCACTAGCTCCTCGTCATTCTCCCTTTCACTGGGGCATACCCTAACTTGTTTCACGCTGAGGCACAACCGGGGCATATTTTCTTTGACACAACATCGTACCAACATTGTATCAAAGAGGGGCAAACTGTAGATACCTAAAATTGGTCTAGGCCTGCGAACACCACATTTGACATAATTTTATATTCATCCATGGTCATGATTAAATAATTTCAATTATTTAATTAACCTTTCTAACACATATTTCCTCTATTAATTAAATATCCCTTTTGAATTAATTCATTAATTCATAAATGACCTTTATTACACTTGGATAATTAAATAAATCATATTTGTTCAATTATGTCGCTAACTTATTAAATCCTCTTTCATAATTAAATAATTTATTATTAAATTACCCCCCTTTTTATCATATGTCAACTATAATTAAATATCTTTATTTAATTATTCATTTAACTCCCTTTTCAACTATAATTAAATATTTATTATTTAATTATTCAATTCCACCCTTTTCGAAAGTCAAATTAAATAAATTATCTTTATTTAATTAATTAAATCTTCTATTTTCGAATGTTGAATTAAATTCACATTTAATTCATTTATGTCACATTCCTCTGTCAATCAGTTATCTAATCGTCCACTTACCTTCTAACTTGAGATCTATTTTTAGTTCTTTAGTTATCTCTGAATTCAACTGATGATCATCTCTGTAGGAAGACTCTCTGTCACAATTAGTCGATTAACTAGTTCTAACTCATGTGCATGAATACTTTTATTAATTAAATATATTTTATTTAATTAATTAATTTAATTATGCATTTGAATGCATTATTCTTCAACTTCTAATTGTCTTTGACATTCAAAGTCTATTTCTTCTATTTTCGAAGATTCTTAACTACATATTAAGATCTTGTTCTATCTGTAGTCTTTTCTGAACTCGTGTTCTAACTCATGTTCTAACTTAGTCTCTATCTGCAGTCTTTCCTAAACTTGTGTTCTAACTCGCATTCTAAATCACGTTCTATCTGACACAGAACTCACATTGCATGGCATTAATCAATCTCATCCGTCGATCTCTCTTTCAATCTGAGCCGATCGTTTGAAAACAAAAAATTTATAAAATGGCCTGTCATTATCATTATTCCTCCTCTCTCGCAATCATATACTTTTGAGAAGAAACTTATCTTCGATATTTTTCTTAGACACTCGACAAAGCTATACTTGCATTCAAACACATAAATCTAAGGGCAAGAATACTGAAAAGGCAAAATGAGGAAGAGCAATCAAGATAATTCGAAGGGATGAACGCATATTCGGTGAGATCATTTTGGTTTTATTAGTTTAGTTTATTTCCTCGTTCTTTGTTGTTAGATTTTAGATTATAATTTAGATTAGGATTTAACTTTGTTATTCTAGCTTGCAGAAAATCTATCATGTTACAATTCTAAAAACCAAAAAAAAATAGGGCTATATAAAAGGGGGTTCACCAAAATGATAATAAATAACCCTATTTTCCACTATCTCATTCAAAAAATGTGATCCAAATAATGAGATGACTAACAACAAAAAGTTGATTCAAATCAAGGTATGAATCAACAAATTACTCCTTTATGCAAGGAAGGGGGTATGAGTCAAAATTAACTTTGGGGAGGAATATTAAAACCAGCAAATAAACTTTAAGATGCAAGTTATAAAGTGCAAATGAAAGATTGTACTCAAAACTAATGGAACCATAAATCAAAAGGAAAATTTAGAAAAGGGAGAATGATGTGTGCCAATCATGAAAAGTTTCTTTTTGAACCTCAATGAGGACTCATTCACCCTATGGTGAATGGGTCCTTGCTAGGGCTTTGAAAAAATTATTTCTGGGTTTTGTTCTCAAGTGTTTGCACACCTAGATTCCCGATTTTCATAGTCGGAGAGTTGAAAATAAGTAATGTAGAAGAGTTTCCATGAGATGAAAAGTTTCCTTACAAATTTGAAAACTTTTCAACTTTCTTCAATTTTATCAACTCAAAGGATCTTCCACCTAAAATCTACAAACACAAAAAACAAGAGGAGAAAAATGTTGTTTTTGGCAATGATTGGTTTGCCTTGGTCAAATCCTATTTGAGTATTTAAACTTTGTAATAAAATAAAATAGCATGAATGAAATGATGAATGAAAAAGAAATGTCACAACTCACCAAACGTTTGATTAATTTGTGGAATGTAGATCTACAACTAGCATGAAGTGGCCTTAATGGATGTGGATCTTGATTATAAAACTTGATTTGATATAATGCATTGAATAATTGAAAGGACCATGAACTCTACATCACCATATTAGCTAAAAAACATGCATTAGACTTGGATTTGAATTAAAGGGGCCAATCAAGGAAAATTAACCTCAATTACATAATGAAGCCCTAAATTAATGTGAAAGTGTAAAGGTACACTTTACAACACCAAAAGTAAGACACAATTAGGTCCATTTTAATTAAAAGTCCCTAAACTTAATGTGAATATGTAAAATATATATTACCACACTAAATTAAGGCATCATTTAGCTTATTTTATTATTAGTTATTTATTCTAAAATTAAGTGTGAAAAAAAAATACTTTTTCCTACACTACATTTAGCCCCCACTTTAGTGAGATTATGATCCCATGTCAAACTCACACTAAAGTAGATATTCAAGACACTTACATATGTTGCAATGATAAAGATAGTAAATCATACAACATCGATGACTAGGAAGATCAAGTCTAGAATGTCTGATGTAGTAAGAAACACATCTAATATTTTGGTTGTGTGCTCACTCTAGGGTAGCAAAACCTTAGGCTATCAACTAGGTGAGTCTCCCAAAAGGTGGAAAACCATATCGAAGCTTTCCCTCTGATAACTTCAATAAGATTTCATAAGACAAGGTTCCATGCTCCATAGGACTTAACAAGCTACATTATGATAATCTCCTATGACCAAGGCAAGGCTCCATTAGAAAGCAAGGTGGCCTTGAAGAGGTTTTGGGCTCCATAGGGATTAAAAAGTTGCATTATGTTAAACACCTATGAACAAAACAAGGCTCTATTGGCAAGAGAGGTGTGTTATGATAGGTGGCCTTTAATTTAGGGTTCGAGCTGTTGGACTCAAGGGAACATTAAGAGGGGCGGGGTGAATCAGTGTTCAACAAATCTTAACTTTCATTACTCTATAACTTATACCATTATGTCATTACATTAAATAAACGCTGCAAGCATTCAAAGGAAACATTCATAACTATATAAAATATAGATTTGTGCATGGAAACCCTGTTAGGGGAAAAACCATGGTGGAGGTTAATCCATAATTTGAGTACTCAAATATAATTGTTTACAAAAGAGAATGCACTTGCATTCAGGCACACTACCTAGAGATCAATGCTCAAAAGAGAAAGGATCAATACCTTACAAAATTTAGATTAAGACCATTAAAAGGGTGAACTGAGCTAGTAGAATCTACTTAAGCCAAGTTATATTCCTGGTGAAGCTCATAGATTTGATTTTGGATATGTTTTCTGACTCTACACTTCACTCTGCTCTTTTTTGCTCTTCACATCACTTAGAGACGAATTCGCACTACCACTCTGCTGAATTTCACACCATATTCGTGCTTCATATATTCACAAACTTTACACACTTCTCCACATCCCATACATATATCAAAATGATAGAACCGATCTCATATATATATCTACTAATAAGGATTTATTCATCCATCAGTTGACATCATAAAGTATTAAGTTACTTTCATCTTGTCATCTAGATCCACCACTAAATATTTATGTGCATCCTCCAAAGTTGGTTAAGACAAAGAGATAACCCAAATAAATTTTAATTGATCATGGAGATATTTAATTAATTATATCTTATACATCCGCGATTACCATCCTTGTCGGGCCAGCCTTCTAGCACAGATAATCAACAAATTAGTGCACCAAATCTTCTAGATCATATACCAGTGAGTGCACATCAAAAAAATCCTTCACCAAGGTATTAAAAACATCAAAAGACCTTCCTCAAAGATCCTCAACATAAAATATCTATCCGGTAAGGTGTTTAGATCAACTTTTATGTCTGGAACCAGATGCCCTGTTGTTTACTCTGTTCTATCGGTAGGAACCAAAATTATACTACAGACTGGATGTGAGAATTAGGATGCCATTTAGGTTTCTTAGGTTGCCATCAATGAAAAAAATTACAAGCCATATTCCAACAATATACCCCTTTGGCATTGATGACAACACTTAGTGAAAAATGACTAAGTGTCAGAATCATTATAGGTATACTGCCAAAAGTTTTTACTGCACCTTTTCCCCCTGAGATTTATAAGGTATTCTCTCCTCCTATACTACTTTCTTTTCTCCCTTTATGGGACATTTGTCATTGTATTCTCTCCCCCTTTGACATCAATGACAAAGCATGGATGCCATATGCCAAAAAACAACAAAAAGGTGATATTGAAAAAATAGATACAAAACATGTGATCAGAATCCTCAATGCTTCAAAAATTCAACACGTATATGCCTACAGATCTCCTCCTTCGCTCAAAATTTCAAAAACTTGAAAACAATTAACTGTTATCTTTAGAAGATTATCTTATGGTTTTTCTTCACTTCCAGAAGGAACTTCTTCCAACCAGCTATTGTAATTCGAATAGTAATGATCAAGCTATTATTCTTGGAAGTCTTGTTAATAATCTCAATGAGAGATTCAAGAATTATAATTGCTTCTTCCAATTTCTCACCATTCCTTAATATTTCGACCATCTACTCTAGGCTCCATTCAATTAAATCCTTTACCTTCCAAAAAGTATCCACAATAACATTCTTGGAGAGTTGAATTTTTGTGTGTTCTGATTGTAGCTCCCCGATTCTTTTCCTGATGATGCCATTCAAATCCTGAGACATGTCAAAGCTTTTGCCAATGTCATTCAATTTTGTTGAATAATTTGATCCAAATTCTCTTTGTAATTGTTGACTGCATGGGGCCAATGGATGCAATAGTTGTAGATGCATATGGTTGAGTTTATGCATTTCCTTAACTCATTCATTTTCTTTTTTCAGTTTGTAAAGAGATAGTCTGAATTAATCCTTCAAGTGAGAGATAACTTCACCAGCTTCCTTTTCTTGAGCTTCATAATTCAATGTTTCTTTGTTGCATTCAATCATTTCATTGGGAAGAATATCCTATAATATTTCCAATTTAATCTTGCATTGCTCAACATGAGCATTTAACACACTTAGAATCATGTCGTGATCATATGATGGTCTAACTAACAATAACTTCACAATTTTATGCATGCCACCTTCACCTTGAATAAGCTATTGTAGTTTTTCTTTTGTCCAATCTTCTTCTTCCTCACTACCTTTTTCTAGTTTAGATTCATTTTTTAGTGGATCCTCAGTTTATTCATCAGATTATTTGGCCAGAATGTCCACAATTTCCTTTTCTTTTCCTTTTCCCTCAATTCTAGGAACTTTTCTTTCCGAAGGGGTGTATTCAATAATTTCCTTTCCTCTTTTCTATCCTTTATCAATGCCACTGGAAGATGAACCAATTTCAACTAATCTTACCGGAAGGGAAATATTGACTGAACCACACTTTTCAAGCACATTCTTAAAGAAATTTTCAAATTCCAAATCCTAGTTAGCCAAGCTCTTAGAATAAGATTATATCTGATTGCATACCGGTTTGTTTGATTTCCATACTACATTGTCAATTTTCAGCAAGAAATTTAAGAAATACATTACTAGACATATAATCAAGGTGCCAAACCGAAATGGATAACCTGATTCCTTTGTGAGTTGTACATTCTTCATGAGCTGATCCTTTAACAACCCACATAGGTCAAAGTCTTGATCTTCAATTATCATTTTGTGAGCAATGTACACTGTGCTAGCAAATGTAGCTCCTTCTCAATTTTTGTAGAATATTTTATATGTTATTTTGCAAGTGCAATGTACTTCGTAACAAGACTCTTCATTTTTGCAATCATCAAAGCTCTTTGATCTCTGATTATTCTGGTTAGGGTTTGAACCTCTTTGTTCCAAATAGATTTCTTTCTGGGAACATCTTTGACTTTGCAAAATCGAGTTAAGTTCTCAATTGCCTCTTTTCAAATGATGTAAGGTTTTTCCAAAGTTAAAACATCATCATGTGATCTGCTCAATATGAATTTCATGAATTTCACATTCTCAAAGTACAAAAACTCACTCCACATAACCAAATTTCCATGCTTAGCTTCGCTCAATTGTTTTAATTCATCAGGCAGTAACAAATTCATCATAGACCTAATATTTGCACTGCTATTTTCATCTAGAGTGATCGACCCTTTGATTTGTTCCATTTTTCTTTTTTTGTATTTAGGGTTTGCAACCACACACCAAATTTTATAAATATTTTGAGAATACTTTGAAATATGGGATAAATTTTGAGATTTGTCGATGAATCGATTTCATAGCTTCAAAATCTGATCACTGAGTGCTTTCCTTCTTTTCTCCTTTGATGAAAAGTGACGAATGACAGTTCTGGCTTGAATTTTATAGCTCACACATATGCAATAAATTCATTTTCCCTAAGTTTTCTGGAGACTCCGTTTTGCCAAGCAGCAACAAAAAAAATCTTTTGTGAACCTACGAATTGATTGAATTTTCTTTGCCAAAGTTATCCAAAACTTTTGTATCTCATAAATACATTTTCTCGACTATTCTTTGTGTTCTAGTACCATCCAAGACAAGGGAGGAAGGGTTTTCTTCAAAGACTCCCCCTAGGCTAGCGACCTGAAATCAATTACTGGAAGAGTTACCGGAGGTAGGTTCCGGTATGGAACCATTTCCAACATCAAAATCATTTTTCTTCACCCATTTCTTCTTCATCTAATCTCTGATTGCATCCCTAGTTACTTTTTCTTTTCCTTTATCATTTTTCTCTATATTTCTACCTCTGTATACCAAACCTCTTTTGTCTACATTTTTGTTTCTATAGAATCTCGCAATGTGACCATACTTATTGTAGTTGTCACACACAACACTTTCTTGTCTTGACCAATCATTCCAATGACTTCTTCTAGATCTGCATTTATTAGCAACATGCCCAAGTTTCCCACATGTGTAGCATTCAACATTTTTTATATCAACATAATAACTTGGCACATTTTTGCATTCAGTTGATTTATGACCAAATTTTTTGCAATTGAAACACTGACCAGAGAATGATGAAACTCTTGAATTCATATTACTTCTACATTGAACAACCATATGACTAAACTTATTACAAGCAAAACAATACCCATTAAACTTTTTTGGATTAGGTTGTCTTACCGGATACCGTCCACTTTTATTCTATCTAAAATTCTTTTGATTTGAACTGGAACTTTCTCCCTTTTCATATCCAAGACCTCTCTTATCATTTCCACTCTTTTGTCCTTGAGTCGGCTCATCAAGTTTTACTGAATTGATCTTAAAATTTTCTCTATACTCATTTGCAATGAAAAGATCATTTCTAAGAGTAACAATTTTCTTACCAAGCTCTACTTCATTGATTCTGGTTCTTTGAAGATCACTTTCCAACTGAGTGAATTCACTTTTTATTCTGATGCATTTATCAGATTTCTCTTTCAAGGTTTGAGCAGGATTTTCCTCATTTCTCTTATTTTCTTCAATTTCGTTAGTCATCTTCATGATCATAGATTTTATCTCATGTTTTAGGTTTTATTGTCTCTAGCAAGATTTTCACATTCTTTGGTTATTTCCTTCAAGATTTGATTCAAGTGAGCATCATCCATGCTTTCACTCTCTTTTTTTAAAATCTAATCAAAAATATATTTCCTCTTCACCCTAGATTTAACTATCTGATGCTTCAATGACTGGATGAATTTATTGACATCTCTAAGATTTCCTTTCAATTCTTGAACTTCTACTTTAGATTGATCAAGGTCATTAAGTGCCACCAAAAGCTGTTGTTGAAGACTACTAGAGTCCATCACATTTCAAGATCCACCTCAAGCTACAAAAATTCTTCAGAGGAACTGTGCTCTGATAACAATTGTTGGACTCAAGGGAACACTGAGAGGGGGGGTGAATTAGTGTTCAAAAAATATTAACTTTCATTACTCTAAAACTTATACCATTCTATCATTACATTAAAAGAAAGATGCAAACATTCAAAGGAAAAATTCATAACTCCATAACACACAGATTTTTGCATGGAAACCCTATTAGGGGAAAGACCACAGTGGATGTTAATCCACAATTTGAGTACTCAAGTATAATTGTTTACAAAAGAGAATGCACTTGCATTCAAGCAGACTGCCTAGAGCTCACTACTCAAAAGAGAAAGGATCACTACCTTACAAAATTTAGATTAATACCATTTGAAGGGTGAACTGAGATAGTCACATCTGCTTATGCCAAGTTACAGCTTTGATGAAGCTCATATATTTGATTTTGGATCTATTTTATGACTACACTTTGCTCTGCTCTTCTCTGCTCCTTTTTTCTCTTCACATCACTTAAATAAAAATTCGCACTACCACTCTACTAAATTTCACACCATATTTGCA
This sequence comes from Sequoiadendron giganteum, assembly GCA_007115665.2. Classification (NCBI taxonomy): domain Eukaryota; kingdom Viridiplantae; phylum Streptophyta; class Pinopsida; order Cupressales; family Cupressaceae; genus Sequoiadendron; species Sequoiadendron giganteum. The sequence goes on along the minus strand of CM021107.1, from coordinate 553,609,841 downwards.
CTTCATATATTCACAACCTCTACACACTTCTCCACATCCCATACATATATCAAAATTATAGAACCGATCTCATATATATATCCACTAACAAGGATTTATTCATCCATGAGTCGGTTTCATAAAGTATTAAGTTACTTTCATCTTATCGGCCAGATCCACCACTAAATATTTATGTTCATCCTCCAAAGTTAGTTAAGACAAAGAGAGGGCCCAAATAAAACTTAATCGAGCACAAAGACTTTTAATTAATTATATCTTATACATCCACGATTACCATCCTTGTCGGGTCGACCTTCTAGCATAGATAATCAACAAATTAGTGCATTAGATCTTCTAGATCACGTACTAGTGAGTGCACATCAAAAAAATCCTTCACCAAGATATTAAAAACATCAACAGACCTTCCTTAGAGATCCTCAACATAAAATATCTATCCGGTAAGGTGTTTAGATCAACTTTTATGCCTAAAACCGGATGCCCTGTTCTTTACTCTGTTCTATCTATAGGAGCCAAAATTATACTATAGACTGGATGTAAGACTTAGGATACCATTTAGGTTGCAATCCATATGCCAAAATGAGCTTCATAAGGTTAACAAGTTGTTTTATGCTAAACACATGAACAATAATGCAAGTAAAAGTTTTTTTGTTCAAAGGGATTTTTCTTAGTTCATGTAAGATCTTCTTCTTAGGGAACATCGTGACTGATGTCTCCAAGAGATGAAAATTCAAGAGTAAAAGATTCAAAACTTAGGGAATGCAGTGCATCACATCACCACTAAGAGGAAATTCATATGCTAAGAACTATCAGACTCTTGGAGGACATCAAACCCAATGGCACCACCAAGAAAAGGATGTGTCACAAGAAGAAAGAAAATCACACAATTAAATATAAGAAATGCCAAAATATATTATCAATGTATGCCCCCACTTTAAAGAAATTGCTACACCATTGTTGTGAGTAATTTATTTAAAGTAGCCAATGTTCAATGAGAGCTTACTCAGAAAGCCCTATGCAAAGTCATATGTTTCCAAAATGAAGCTACATCATGAAAAAGGAAGGAGGGTCCTACAAAAACAAATAAGGGATCTATGGATTTAGGGTCAGTATATCTTTGATACAATGTTGTTATAGATATCAAAAATGTCATCATTCCCCAAATACTCATAGAATAGGAAGAATATCACAAAGAGACCGAAAAACAAAGAAAAATATTTTGGGTTAACATGGAAGAGACCTAAATGTCTCTATTCCTTGCATCATCCCCAAAAGGAAAACACAAGACAAATGAAAAGAGAAATTCTTATGACATATAGAAGAATGTAGATACATATAGAGGAATGCACACAAATATAGAGAGATACATCAAACAAAACAATATAGGGGATCACATTACACACATGGAATCACATAAAGAAACATGAAAAAGAAAATAAAGGAAAATACTAGTAAGGCGCATGTGACTCAACCTATAGAAAGTCGCCTGCATCCCAATCTTTTTCAGTATATGTGGAAGGTGGAAAACTAGCCAAAGGGACAACATCAAGCTCCAAAATAGGACAAGGCTATCTAATCCCTTTCCTCCACTAAGTGAGGGAAAAGGATGAGCTGAGATGGGTGATGATAATAACCTCCTTGCAATTAAGAAAATGATTAGCAGTTAATGTAAAACATGTAATAGTGAGGGTGCTATAATTCTACAACTATTACATGGCAAGGAGCAAAATGTATGCTTTTTTAGTCAAGTTTGATTCTTAGAGGGTTAAAAATTCTTTGGGCACTCTCTTTAGAGGATAAAAATTATCGGTGTGATGTCCAAAGAATCTATAATAAGCAAAATATGGTTCATTTTTATTAGTTTTTCTTTTTGTCAAGTTTTCAAGTTTAGTTGGTAATTCGATTAGCTCCCAACATAAAAGACCATAGAAGTTCATTTTGGTTTTCAATATTTGTAATAAATTATACAAAGATTTAGGAGGTTCATACAACTGTTGTAATTGAAAATTTTGATGTCCATGCACTCTTGGTTTCTTCTTCTTTGGTATGATAATTGTGTTGTCATCAATTTCTTCTTCTAACTATAAATCCTTTCCCTTTTTAGAAAATAATGTGTTAGGAGTAGTAAAGTGATCAAGGGTTGTGGCCTCTTTTCTCTTATGCATGGGAGATGTATTGGAAGGTGGTTGAGGGGGAGGAATTTTTTTATTTATGATATAATCCAGGATACATATAAACTACATTCCTCTTTCATGTTTAAGCATATTTCATATGTTTCATAAAAGGGGAACGTCATGGGCAACAATAGGTTCAGCTCTCACAAAGTCTTGTAAAGTTTTTAATTCTTCATCTAGCAATATTATGTTGTAGGTAAGGAAGTCATTGGGAATGAGGTATGTAGGCTATGATCCATAGAGGGTTGATTATCAACACTATTAGTGAAAGAGTTTGAAAATTCAAGATTCACAGTGAATGATGTATCACAAGATGACATGAGTCTCAAACTACTTCTCATAATAGTATTGCTAATAGGACACCAAAGTTGTAAATCTCATACAAGTTTCACAAATTAATGTAAACCCAAAATGGAAAGAGGGTGGAATTCAGTGCAAAACCTAAAAATTATGTCTTGTAAATGCAATTTTGAATTCAACCAATGCACTAATTTTATCGAATGAAGCTAAATATGACCAAATTGAATAAAAAAAAATTATGCAAACATAAATAGAGATCTAAAAACAACAAATATAAATGTAGAAATGAATGTTTTAATTCCAAAAAAAAAAGAAAATTACTCGTTCACCTTCAAATGAAGCTAAATATGACCAAATTGAATAAACAAAAAATATGCAAACATAAATAGAGATCTGAAAACAACAAATAAAAATGTGAATGTTTTAATTCCCAAAAAATCAGGAAATGATTCATTCACCTTAGGGAGAATGGATCCTAGGTTAGGGTTTTGAAAAGTGTTTTTACAAATTTTTAAATTAATTTTAGAGGTTTCAGATTATGATCTGAAATAGTTACAGTTTTAATTTTATATGAAACGAAGGTTGAATGTGAAATGAAAAATGCGACAAAATGATAGCTTAGAAAACCTAACTTGATATGCAATTTTTTTTCAAGTTTCAAATTACAATGAATGATAATGTAATATTATATAATTGAGTTGCAAAATGGCTGATTTTTTTGTTTTTTCATATTTAAAGAATGCAAATACGCAATCCTATAAACCCTAAATGAAATGCAAGGTTAAATGAAAACTAGACACCCTAAATGAGACTCAATTTAATTCAATGAAATGAATATGAATGCAAGATCCAAATCTAGGTTGGAAAGGGGCTCCAAAATCAAAAAATGCAATGATCAAACTTGGTTTCACCACAATGAAATAATGAAAAAAATGGGGCTATATAAAAGGGGGTTCACTAAAATGATAATAAATAACCCTATTTTTAACTATCTAATTCAAGTAATGGGATATAAACAATGAGATGAATAATGACCAAAACGTGAGTCAAGTCAAGATATGAATCAACAAATTCATTATTTATGCAAGGATGGGGGTATAAGTCAAATAACTCTCTCGGGAGAAAGATTAAAACCATCAAATAAACTCTAAAATGCAAGCTATAAAGTGCAAATGAAAGTTTGTACTTCAAACTAATGGAGCCAACAATCAAAAGGAATATCTATAAAAGGGAGAAAGATGTGCACCAGTCACCAAAAGTGCCTTTTTGAAGCTCACTGAGGATTCATTCTCCCTATGGTGAATGGGTCCTTGCTAGGTCTCTAAGAAGATTCTTTTTGGGTTATGTTCTCCTATATATACACTCCCAAATTCTTGATTTTCATAGTTGAAGAGTTGGAAATAAATATTGTAGAAGAGTTTTTGTGAGATGATAACTTTCCTTAGAACTTTGATGACATTGCTACAATAAGATCTTCAATAAATCTTATGATGACATGATGATAAGATCTTGATTGTTGTAATAATCTTCAATAAATCTACCCTTGAATGCCTTGAAATTCTTTATCAATGCTCACTTGAATGTCCCTAGTTTGTTTGAAATCTTCTAGGTGAAACATTGTGAAATTACCTCTTATTTATATATATGCTAAGCTTAATTCCTGAAATTAAAATATCACAAGACATGTGAATATACTTCTGAAATCATTAAAACACCACCAAAAACATAGTTTAAATTTAGATTTTAGGCCTAAGTGAGGACCGATTCACCCTATGGTAAATGGGTCCTAGGTCACTTACCTAGGACATGAACACTCTTCAAGTATGAGTGTTATGTCATGGATTTAACAAATGTTAGGTTTTCTCCCTCAGAAAATATAATTAATTAGGCTTGAATTTTAATTAAAGGGGCCAATTAAGGAAAATTAACCTCAATTAACTAATGAAGCTCTAGATTAATGTGAAAGTGTAAGGTTACACCTTACAACACCAAGAATAAGGCACAATTAGGTCCATTATAATTAAAAGGCCCTAAACTTAACATGAAAATATAAAATACATATTACCACACTAAAATAAGGCATCATTTAGCTCATTTTATTATTAATTATTTATTCCAAAATTAAGTGTGAAAAGGGATACTTTTTCCTACACTATAGGTTCCTAGACATGAAAATAAGAATATAATTGGAGCTATGTGATTATTCAGAAACAAGCTGAATGAGAATGGAGAAGTTGTAAGAAATAAAGTAAGGATTGTGTCTAAGGGTTACTCACAAGTAGAAGGAATAGACTTTGAGGTAACATTTTCTCTAGTGGCGAGAATGGAAGAAATCATAATGTTTTTGGTATTTGTAGCACATAAAGACTTTAGAGTTTATTAGATGGATGGGAGGTCTACTTTCTTGAATGGAAAGTTGGAAGAAAAAGTTTACATGGAACAACTAGAAGAATTTAAGTTGTCAGATAAACCTGATATGGTTTGCAGATTGAAAGAGGAATTGTATGGATTGAAGTGCAAGCTCCTAGAGCTTGGTATGCAAGATTGGACAGTTATTTGATACAAAAAGGATTCAACAAGGGTATCACAAATAGAAATATTTACTTCAAAGTTGAGGAAGATAAAATGCTGATAGTGGTTGTGTATGTGGATGACATTATCTTTGGAGGCAATGAAGATATGTGTAAGATTTTTTTAGAAGAGATGCAAAAAGAGTTTGAGATGTAATTATTTGGGGAGATGAATTTCTTCCTTGGGCTACAAATCAATCAAATAGATAAAGGCATATTCATTTCACAATCAAAATATGTTAATGAGATGTTGAAGAATTTTATAATGGATGACTCTAAATTGGTATGTACTCTTATGTTTACCTATTGCAAATTGAGCAAGGATGATGAATCACCTAAGGCTAATAAAAAAAAGTATAGATATATGGTTGGTGGATTGTTATATCTAAAACAAAGAAAAATAGGGTTCATCCAGATGAGTTAACAAGATGAAGAACCACAATTTTTCTAAGGGATGTTTCATTTAATTATGAGGGAAAAAATGACTAAATAACAATAAAAAATGACTCATAAATGTTATAGCAACAATAAGGGAAGTTTTGGAAGGCTGAAATAATATGTACCTTGTTGAAAAATTGTTGTTTTAAGGTCACAAAGGGCTCATTCGCCTTATTGGCTAATGGGTCCCTATTAGGGTTTCTAAAAATTGAGATCTATGTTTTGTTCTTCAAGATTTGCACTTCCATCTCCTTAGTACTCAACTCTTGAAAACGTGAAACAAATCTTGTAGCTTTGTTTTTCGTGTTCTTGCAATATGGATTACAACTTTGCAACTTGACAACTTTGATAATTTTTCTCACATCTTGTTCTCCACTTGATCTTCCACCTAGAAACTTGCAAACACACATCCAAGAGGAGAGAAACATGGTGATTGTTAGTGAATAGGGGTTTTCCTAAGTCAAACCCCTTTTGGGTAATTAAACCTTATGATGAAATAATGATACCTTGGAAGATGTCTTGGAATGTAAATTTGTAAACTAACATGAACTGGCCATGAATAGTGTAGATCTAGATCTTGAATTAGATGTGAAACAATAATTGCAAATAGGTCTTTGATGCTACATCAACAAACACATTAGATCAGCAACATGCTTGATGCACTATGCCTTTGACATGATGATATGGCCTTGAATTGTTGTAATAAAAGCTTGATAATCTGCCCTTAATTTCCTTTTAAATTCTCTCGAAGTGCTCTATGATGTTCTTGTGAAGTATTAGGATTATCTCTTGAAATATTAGATGAAACTATGTGAATTAATCTTATAATTATACTAAATCTAAGGATTAACCCCAAAATTCAAATAATCTAAACCATCAAATATAGGATTGAAAATTAGTAAAATCCCACCAGAAATAAATTCAAAAATGGGGATCCTAAGTGAGGCGGACCCATTCGCCACCTTGGGCAAATGGGTCCTAGCATAATTTCCTAGGACCATGCTTTAGGGGGATGAAATAATATTAAAAACCCATTTCAAATATGCCAAGAAAGGGGTGTCCTATGTTAGGAGGACCCATTTGCCACCTTGGGTGAATGGGTCCTAGCACATATTTCTAGGACTCCAAATTTACCATGTTAAATTTCATGTAGTATCATTAATGGGTGTTGGGATAGATCCTTGACAAATGTAATTAATAAGGCTTAGATTTCAATTAAAGGGGTCAACTAACCTCAATTAACCATAATTAATTAATGAAACACTATATTAGTTTGAAAGTGTAACAAAAAACTTTACAACACCCTAAATAAGACACAAATTAAGTACATTTTATCATTAAAAGGTCCCTAGACTCAATGTGAATGCATAAAACACATTAAAACACTAAATCAAGGCAACATGATGTTCATTTATTGTTAATTATTTCCAAATATAGGAAAAAGGGATAATTTTTCATTAATACAATATCTAAGTACTACTAGACCAGATATTATGCATGTGGTTTGTCTTGTGGCTAGATTTCAAGAATATTCTAAAGAGTCACATGTTGCAGCAGTAAAAAGGATATTCAGATATTTAAAAAGAACTTTAGATTATGGCTTATGGTATCCTAAGGATACTGCTTTCAAATTAAGTGCATACACAGATGTAGATTGGATTATATGTGTTGATGGCAAGAAAATAACAAGTGGTGGTGCATTATTTCTTCAATGCAGATTGGTGGCATGGATAAGAAAGAAACAAGATTGTGTTTCTTTATCTAATGTAGAGGCTGAGTATATTGTAACAACATATTTCTACACACAAGTATTGTGGATGAGACAAACATTTAAGGATATTAGAATAGTGTATGATGAGCCTATTTCTATCTTTTGTGATAACACAAGTGCAATTAACATTTCAAACAATCCAGTGATGCATTCAAGGACAAAGCATATATCAATTCGTTATGAATTTTTGAGAGAGAATGTTGTGGAGCATGAAGTAAATCTTGAATATGTACCTATAAAGGATGAGATTGTTGACATAATCATTAACGTTCTTCCCAAAGATAGTTTTGAGTATCTTTAAGAGAATTTGGGGGTTATTGCTATCTTTTGGGATAACACAAGTGCAATTAACATTTCAAAGAATCCAGTGATGCATTCAAGGACAAAGCATATATTAGTTCATTATAACTTTTTGAGAGAGAAAGTTGTGGAGAATGAAGTGAATATTGAATATGTACCTAAAAGGGATGATATTTTTGACATACTCACTAAGGCTTTTCCCAAAGACAGTTCTGAGTATCTCCAAGAGAAGTTGGGGGTTATTGCCCCTTATTCGTTGAATTATATTCATATGGAGATGCATCATCCTAGTGGATCTATGGATTCATTATTTTTCTGGATTGATGTTTGTGGCTACCTCCTAGGGGGAGTAGGTAGTAACATTTTTGTAGTATGAAATTTATGTTGTCATGATGCAGATGTTATTGAGGTGATTGGTGTGTACTCCTAAGGGGGAGCATTCAAAGCAGTTGTAGGTATCTTGGATCTGTGTCAAAGGAGGAAAAATAAAAAATACCATATCCTTTTCCATTGATGTCAAAGGGGCATATGAATAAGTCATGTGAAAAAGGTGAATGAAGTCATGTAAAAGAGGCAAGTATCAAGGAGAGAGAGTGTAATGAGATAGTTGTGAAAGGGGGAGAAAAGAGAAAAGAAAATAAGTATATTTAGAGCTATTGTGTCTTTAATGGTTTTTCACATCTTGTGTTGCCATAAATAACAAAGAGGGAGATTGTTGTAAGTATGAAGTTTTTTTCATTGATGCCAACAAGCCTATGTTGGCATTGATGATATAAATGCAGTGGTTGAGAAGAGATTATTTCTTGGATTAGTTGCATTATGTTTTCATTAGTTAAGTTGTTGATTTTAACCTCTAGTGTTACTTTGATAAGCTTCTATTTATGTTTCAAATGTTGAGGATATTGAGAAATTGATAAAATAAGGAAATAGGGTGTGGTAGAGGTGCTCTAGTTTGTAGAGATGTTTTTATTTTTATTTGCATTTATTTTAGGTTGAAGATCTACTTTTTTGGTTTTGATATGTTGGTTAGAGATGTTTAAAGTTTCTATATATAGAATTTCCGCTATGGATCAATGGTCAGAGGAAGTTAGAGTTAGCTGTAGGAGAGGAGACAACTAGAGACTATTATGTAAATTCTGGAGAAGTTAATGCAATTGGTTCATTGATTTGATGAAATTTTGTGTTGAGAATTGAAATTTTATGGTTTCTTGTTTTCAATTCTTAATTTTTTTTAATTCTTTCATAATATTGGTGAAATGTTGGAGATGTTGAGTGATCTACTGCTCATGATTTTGGCAATTTGTTGATTGTAAGTTGATATGTAATGTTAGTTTGAGCCATATATTGCACTTAGTTCAATTGTGGATGTTTGTTCATGTTGCACTAGTAATTGGGTATGTGGATGCACATTTATAGTGTGACAATCTTTTAATTATCTTGGAATATTGCACTATTTCTATGTAGTTGTAGGCTTGGCATTTATCGAGAAAAAGTTAGTTTCATGGGGATTTTTCCATCTATAACATTCATCATTGTTGTGATTGATCTTAGGGGTTATTTTTAGGATCCATCTTAAACCCTTTATATTTTGATCTTTCTTTGGATTAGTTTTAGGATTGTGTTGGTTATTATTTCCAACTAGGCTTTGAAATTCTCTAAGAGATAGCCAATCTCTATTTTAAAGAATCACAAGTGGCCAACTTACAGATAAAGCTTCTCAAGGCTTTATCCCTACTCTTTAGGCTGTGTGAAGCCAAGGAGGGTGTTCCTATTTGTGTTCATCTTATAGCCATTGTCACAAGAACACTTCACACACAGATAAATTCCTACTAACTTGCAAACATACAAGATTTATTAAAGGTTTGGCTAATCTTTACACAAATGACCGCCTATTTGCTAGGAATACAAGAATTATGTGAGATTTTTATCTCATAATGGATAGAATTTGAATCATATAATGTTATGAACTTGAATCCATATATAGGTGCCTTCTGATTTTAATAATTTAAAATAATCCTAGATGAACTAGCTAGTGCCTCATCAAATTGGGTAGGAGTCACATATAAAATATTTAGTCATACATAAAACTTAACCCTGATATTAGTGAATGACTCTCACAATGCATTACATCATAAGACTTCACAATATTCAAAGAAACACTCCTTATCAAATCCTTATCATATTATCACAAGATTACAATCCTTTCTCAAGCATTTGATTAACTCATTAAGTTAAGGCAAGAAATAGAATCATACATTCAAATGAACTATTGAATACAAATGAAAATTCCCTTGATAATTTCATTCATAGCCTATCACAACACACATAAGAGAGCAATTACCTTGAATTTTTAGATTTCTTTTGATATTAGTAATTACATAAGACCCATTAAGACAATCTCATATACATACCCTACCCAAGACAATTAACTAGCTAACTCATCCTAAAATTTGCAATTATATGCATTCAGTATATACCATCTAGACCTTCAGGATTCAAAAATCTGACCACTGCAATGAGCCTTGAAATCTCCTTTATAGAATAGGAGAATAACAAGCTTCAGTCCCATTGCCATTACATTTTTAAATTTCATTTGAAAATGGAATTTCATTCACATTTAGAAATTCCCACACAATTAGATGTAATCATTCAGTGAGCAAGGGAATCAAAGCAGTTACAACCCTTGTAACTAGTCGGTACCACCATAACCACAACAAAACACCACCAAGGCCTTGTCACTTTTGTCCATGTTAGACCCAAAAGGAAACAACATCAACACCAAAACAAAAATCTAGAACCCAGAAAACCATACCACTATCCAAAAATTAGAGTAACACCATGACCATGATACAAATGGTCGCTCTGTGTTTTAACCTTAATGGGAGGTGAAAAAACCACTCTATCTTCACCAACACCCTCCTCAACACTAGAACCAGGAATAACACATGGTTCCACCATGGTAATTGGAGTTACCACGAGGACCTCTTCATCTACACCAACCAATTTAGTCAAAGCTGCGATAATCAGAATCAGTCTTAAAACCATCGCTACCAGAGCTACTGGAGACATCAATGGGTGAATTTTGCTACCCCAGAGAGCCTCAACTAAACCTAGGCTTGTCCTACGATCCTTCACCATGTTCTAGAGACCTCTTTTCCTTTCCATAGCTCATCACCTTTGTTTGTGCAACTCAACTGTTGAGCCGAGGAATGCTCCTAGTAAGACCCAGGAGGGACCCTATGTCTTCTTCCTTGGATCCAAGAGTGTCAGGAATGGTTTTTTTTTCATGTTGTTTCATCTCATCCTAAGACCTTCTCATACCCATCTTCGTAGACCCATGTAACGGTGAACTAGAAGCAATTAGCTTGCTCATCTTACACTCAAACCCAAAGCCTTTATAGATCCAACAATCACCTAATGCAGAAACCCAGAGGAACTCAGACTCTTAATTTCTATGATGCAAATGAATAAATAACAAGCATTTATCGAGCAAATTGATGAAGTGATCATCGATGCTCCAACTGCAGCACAAAGTGAGCGAATGATTATTTGCTGATGTGAATTTCACCATTGTTAGTTTCCAGGTTCATGGAAATCAACATACTATATTCATCATGATTACAAAGAAATAACCCCTCACATGCATGGAAATTAGGTTGATATCCATCGAAGAGCCTAGGCCATTAATATATGTCATTTGCAGAGCTCAAACAACCATCACATGGCTGGTTCAATGACTCGGATTGAGTCAAACACCTTTTGAAAATTCCATGTCATCACACAACAGGCCCATTGGCCAATGACACACCTACTAGTCATAAAACATGCACGTCACTTGCAGACCCCAACTAGCCTCCTTGTACTACCAAGTGAGTCCAAGCGTCACCCACGTGTACACCTCACAACATTTTTAAAACCATTATTTTCATTGTGCACGGTTGGTGATGAATGACCGCAATTAATCCTCATTATCACATGACAGTCGTCGATTTGAAAGCCTTTATTAATACCACTAGAGAATTCAAACTAGGCCTCATCACCATATACGACAAGTGGCAATATCTTGCACACCTCACCATACTTTAGTGACGTCATAAAAAATTCTTGCGAGGCCCGTGAGGAATTGTGTGGATCAAAACCATCAATCTGATGGTCCATAAGGCTGCACATGCAACAATGCTATTTATAAAAGGGGACCGACTAGGCAGATGAGGGGCAACACTTAAGGAATAAAGTTTAGAAGTAAGTCTAGAGTTTTGGAAATTTATCAACCCGATATTAGGAAAAGATTAATATTAAGTCCCAACATGGAAAAAGACCGACGGGCTAGGTAAAGGGGGCCGGTACGTGCATGACATAAAAGGCTCCATTGATGACTTAAGTAACTAGCTACCTTGAGAAATAGGTCAACATGAAAAAATAATGGAAGGGTTCAAAAGATGTGAAGATTTTAAGAAAGGGCAATAAATGTCTAAACCCTAACATTTGACCCGTAAGAACAAGGGTAATAGCCAGACAAAATTTCTCACAAAACCAACCAAGATTTGTAGCAATAAATTAAAAGCTCTATCAGATTGAATCAACATCATCACATTGCTATATTTAATGATTAGTATACTTCCAACATTGTTGACTTGTAAGCCCCCCTTGTGATTACTAGTAAATTATATTTTCACCAAGCTTTTTGTGCATTGTCAAGACCTAACATTAGAGACCTTGGGGTTGTTTATTGAGGGTTGCTGATAGATATTTACCCTTTAAGAGAGATAGGATACTTGTATTTTTTCTATGTTATTGTAGTGTTGAAAACACCATCAACATAATTGGTGCTAGGAGGGCCTGAGCATAAAGCAACAAAGCTAGAAGCTAAATGAATCTTCATGTTAAAAATTTGAGGTATGATAGTGTAGAGAAGAGGGGTTTGCTACTCATGAGTCTCTTTATTCTTAGGAGATTCCCAAGGGGTGAACTGCCCTAAACTACCTCAAGGAACAACACAAGAGTTCTATAATTGGAAAGTGTAGGTCACAAAGTTTTTCTAGACAAACTAACAAGCTCTCGACCAAAGGACGACAACATGGAATAATGATAACAACATGACACGTTGGCGTCCTAGAGGCACATTGGAGTCTTGTATGGACCAAAAAGTGGGAATATCTTAGAAAATAGTAAAGCGACCTCTAACAATCCGATTACTAAGAACTTGTAGAATGTGGGAGAATAAAAGTGGACACCTAAAATTTATTTTCTAATGTCATTACCTTCCTATAAATTAAGTAATTTTAATTATTTAATTAGATCTTTCTATCATTTCACCTCAATCTCTGATTAAATAAATAATATTTAATTACGCCACTAAGGTTCATAATCCTTATAATTAAATAAATATAATTTATTTAATTATCACCACTTTTTCTACTATAATTAAATAATTAATTCTAATTATTTAATTATTTACTTATCTTTCTTTCTTCATAATTAAATAAATAATATTTATTTAAATTATTTTCCAAATGGACTTTCCCTCTCACTTATTTTGAATTAAATTACTATTTAATTCAAAAAATTAGTTAATTTCCTCTTTCTCCTTCACTTCCAATCTTATCTCATTTCATCTCATCTAATTTCAGTCAGTGATCGAATTAATGTATTTTCAATCTTCACTATCCATCTTCTATCCAACCCTCTATAAATAACACATCTATTTATCACTTTGATCATCTAAGATTATCTTCGTAAATCTTGAATTCATAGCTGTCGTGCTGTTGAGATAAGATATTTTTCTAGTCATTAGTTATAGGATTTAGTTGCATCTTTAATAATGAGGTCACTTAGAGCTTCAAAGAAATATGGAGGATGGTGGAGGTCATTCAATTAAGGTGTGAAGATTATGGTGAAATTTTTCTTTATTATTTCCTTCCATGCACTTCTTTGTTATCTATCATTAGATTAGGAATTTCAAGTTTATTTATTGTGCTGAATGATCTTAATTCTGATTTTCCTAAGATACATTTGGTGAAATTGACATGAATCATACAATTTTGTAGAGAAATCCATTAGTTTTCTTGCTTGTTTTTGTTGTTTTGTAGGTTACAACCAAGATTTCACACAAAATATTGTCATCTTATTTTGAGCATAGAAAGATGGGTGCATGAAATCTTAACAAATGATTATGAGGGTTTTGTAGGCCTTGCTCTTAGCTTTACAAACTTGAAACATTTTAAAATTGCGTTAAGATTTGAAAAAGTTATGGTTGTTTTAGTATTTTCTGCTTTTTAAATTTAGCTTTTAAAACCCATGTTTTCTTTTGCCTATAAATTCTTTTTCATGCAGAATCTTCAAAAAATACTTTCTAGGTTTTGAAGGTTTGAGCTTCATCTTTCCATGGATTTTTATGGTTTAAAATTTTGTTTATTTTTTAGAAAGTTATCACTATTTTATTTTTTTGTTTTCATTCAAGTTTTTTTGGTTTACTGATGTTTTGTTTTCATCATGTGGCTTCCATCAAGAAGATCTAACTTGCGGTTTTGCAAGATTTTTGGCTTGTTTTGGATAAGGAATATTTTGTGTGTTTTTGAACACACTGTTTGAAGAGCTAAACTTGCATTTCATTCATTAGCTTTAAAATTTACAAAAAATTGCATCTTCCACATTCATGGGGCTTCCAATGAACAAAAAATCTACATGAATCACTCATTGGGCCTAAAATTTATAACTACAACTTGCATCACATTCATAAGGTTAAAATGAACATGCATTTCTAATTCATAAGGATTTAAAATGAACAACAAAATGCAATTTCTCACTCATGGGTATTAAAATGAACTTGCATCAAATGTCATTGGCATAAAATGAATCCAAGTGTCTTCAAATTATAAGAAATGGATTTAAAATCAACTAGTGTCTTTCATGTTTGGTTGTTTGAAAACTATCTTAGAAAGTGTGTATGCTCTCCTCTAACTTTGTTCGATGATATGGAGTGATCAAAATCACCTCTTTGGCATTTTTATAATCACACCACATATTTGGATTTGATGCTTAAAATGAGCCCTATGTGAGTGTGAGGTAAAGGCACAAAAATATGCTCTATCCTTACACTTTGTGTGATCTGGGAGGATGAAAAATAAGTGTACTTCCTCATGTTTGTTTACCCATTATTAGAGGGCCTACCACCCCGCTTCAAAAGGTGGGAATCACCTAAACAGTAACTAACTAAAGCCAATCTCTTATGAACCACCATATAAATTTGTGGTTACATCTAAAGTTACAATTAACAGGAAGTGGTATGTGATAGTTGTCCTCCAATATATTTATGATGCAAAAAGCCCTTGTTCTAAGGGTTGGGAGACCTCTCGAGGGAGTTTATCATAGTATCTTATGAATCACATGCCCTTAGTAGAAAAATTTGTGTAGAAAGCCAAAATCCTTCTATTTACTAGCATGGGAGGTCAGACCTCTGAATCCATCCCACAATTTCACGGTTCATTATAGAGATGAAAAATTTCTTGAGATCCTTGTGGTCTTAGGGAATTTGGAACTTGGTATGCCTAAGAAGTGAGTGTCGTTGAAGGGATCGAGTGCTACCAAGTGCTTAGGTCATCTGCTTTGAATAGGCACAAATAGAGAAATCGAAGTGGGAAGCCAACAAATATTGTCTCAATCAACCATAGGATTTGTGCTTGTTGTCTATGTGTGTTTTATCTTGAAATAAAACATTTTCACATCCAAACCAGACCAAAATCTCATCAAAAACAATCAAAATTGCAAAATCAACATTCTATGAACCACAACCACTTGAAACAGAGACACAACTACTTGATTACAAAAGTTTCAAAAATCATTGTCCAAAATTGAACCAATTCATCTTGATAGAGATCTTGTTATCTAAACCTTAGACTTGCAAATTTTTACTAGTCCATTCCATCATCCACATTTAGGATTGCATTACATTTTAGATTTCACCTTAGGTCACCTTTGCCTTGCTTAATTTATTTTAAACCTTAGGTTGCATATACCTTTAAAATTTCAGACTTAGGATGACCATTAAGCTTTTGAAAAGTACTTGGTTTCTTATCCACTTTTTCATTGACCTTAATCCTTAATTTTATCAACCTTTTTCATTATCACCTTTGTCAAAATTTGAGTCTCAAGCTTGTGTCCTAGCCTTGACTCTACCTTGTCAAAATTATCCTCTCGATTATCATAAAGATCAATGACATTTGGGTTTATTATCTTGGACCTAAATTAGCTTGGTTGCCATCCTTTTTATCAAATTTTATACTTCATATCCTTAGCATCACCTTTGTCTCATTTAGATTCATATCCTTAGTCTTGCATTTAACTTGCATCTTTATCCCAAAAATACCAAAAACATAGTTTAAATTTCATCTTAACCTTATTTGTACCATTAAATTTAGTATCATTTTAGTCTTTTGGATCATTATTTAATCAACCTTTAGTGTCCTTTTCACTCATTAGATTTATTTGGTTTCATCCTTTGGTCATTATCATCCTTGCACTTTCACCTTGCATCCTTATATCTGAAAAATCACAAAACATAGCTTAAACCTCATCTTAGACTTAGTTCCATCATAACCTTTGATCATTGAGAATTGAAAAAACCTAGCCTTCATATCATAGTCTCATTCAAATTCATCCTTTGCTCTTAAGGTCATTATTATCCTTGCATGGTCATCTTGCATCTCTATATATCCCCCCAAAAAAACACATCCTTTGGTCATCATCATCCTCGCATATCATATCCTTTGGTCATAGGGTCATTATCATTCTACCATTCCTTAATATTGGTCTAAGGTACATTGGAACTTTGCATCCTTATATCCTTGGAAATCACAAAAAAAAAATAGCATAGTCTCATACCCATTTTGTATTGTCACCTTGCATTGTCATCCAAAGGTCACAAGTTTTCTAGGGTCTTCACTATTTTTTCCTTATCCATCCTAGTCCAAATCCACCACTATGTCTTCACTTCACCTTGATATTCTTGCTAGTCAAGTTTAATACCAATTAATCTGCAATGGTCAATCCCAAAAAGCCATAGACTTCAAAAAATTATTCACCAAATCCAAATACCAATCAACTACAACCCATATTCAACTACCCATCTATGCCTCTTATCAACAACCCATAAACTGTAGCCTTCCATCCATCTACCCTTATTATCAAGAGTCCCTTAGCATAATCCATGCCATTCATCCACAAAAAATTTCCATTAGTCATCCCTATCCTAACTTTGGCAAGGGAAACTATCCTTCCACAAATCCATTCTGAGACTCCACATCCTATCCTAGTCCATCATCCACTAATCCATTCCAATCCTCCACATATTATCCTAATCCATCATCCACTAATTCATTCCAATTCACCATATCATATTCTAATCCATCATTTACTGATCCATTCCAATCCACCACATCCTATTCTAATCCATCATCCACTAATCCATTGCCATCCACTCCATCCCAAACTACAATACCATCCAATAAAATCACATTAATTAATGCTCTCCAAGGAAAACTATCAAAGGAACTTGTTCAACTCCTAGATGAAAATAAAGTTAAGCAATCCAATCATATTGCTAATCCTACACCATCCAAACATTTGTCACCATCATCTCCTCCATTGTCTACCAATACCAAAATATATCTTGCTATTGAAACTCCATTATTTCCATGTCAATATCTTGATTCTATTAAAGAAAATCCTATCATTGTCCAAAATCACATTCCATTACCTAAACTTGATGGTACATGTAAAAAAGAAAACCCAAGGAATGACATCACAACTTTACCTTCCTATCAATATCAAAGTATTCCATCCCATGACCCCATCCTTAAGTCCATTCAAGAAGTCCTTCTAGATAATCATGACATCAAAAATACACCTATCCTTGATCAAGATTCAACTCCAAATCATGTAATCCAAGACAAACCCATCTTTGACCAACACACTACCATTCATTAAGAAATCCAAAATGATCTTCTCATCGACCTTTATGCAATTCACAAGCATTTGAGGTTGATCCTACCCAAACTCCAAACATCACCATTTCCAAAAATGAGACACTTGCCTCCATGGGATACATAGATGATCTTCCTATAGAACAAGAGTCTCCTACTCTAGAAATATTTTCAAATGATCAATCTATAACTGAATTCACTCTACTCTATGATAATGACCATAAGGAAGGTTTCTACATCAACTTGGAAGCACTAATATCTTTTGAAGAACCATTAGAATCCAATATGTCACAAAATCAAACCAAAGATATCAATAAAAAATATATCCAAGATGTCAATGAGGCTACAAAATCTTATCAACTAGGATTATCTATCTTTTTTAGAGAAAAAATTCTTGTAGATGAGAAAATACTGAGTAATGATCTCCACATACGCAATGATGGGTTTGCATCTTGTTTCCAAAAAAAAATACACCCCATCACAAACAAAATCTATTAGAGCATGCAGTATCAACGAAAATGAATAGGCCTACACAAGCAAGGAATTCTAGAACCAATATAGTTTCAAGAAAATTCTAGACATCAAGGTATTGGATATTCTTCAATCAACAAATCTAATGATGTTAGTGGTACCTCCTCGATATTGGGGAAACTTTATCAGATACAAACATCAAAATGGGGGCCATGAGTAGTTCTTACCATAAGATTTCTTCCAACACTCCTTTCATCCAAACCATAAACCATTATTCCAACATGAATAAACCTTCCATTTGGAACCAACAAAAAGAAAATTATTAAAAATAAAAATTTCCAAATCAAATGTCAAAGGCCATTGAATAAAACAAAAATCCAAGTGGACAAATAAAGTTAAAATGAATCCCAAAGAAAAATGGATCAAGCAAAGAAAATATTCCAAATTCAAAAGTAAATTAAAATGTGGAGCCATAAGAAAAGAGGACTCCCACATATAATAAATGTCCAACTCCTTCCAAATGGTCATCAAGAAAGACATATAAAAGTGTTGGTTTTAAACACTATCCCAATCAAAATTTCAAACTCCACCACCCAACATTCCAAGTTTGGAAAATAAAAATTTATTCATCCAAACATCTAAACAATCCTTCCACATCTACCATCATCCATCATTCAAAAATAGATACCTCATGAATCCATCACATCTTGGTAGTAAATTTTTATTGTAAGGACTCTCATGGACCTCTATTACGATGTGTGTACTTTGGTAATGCCAACTCTAGTATCAACAAGGATCACAATTAAATCAATCAGTTGTATGCAAGAATTATGATCCTAACAAGGAAACTACTTCATAAAGGTCATTATTAGCATATCATGGCCCCATTCTCTATATCAGTAGCGTAAAATGATTCAGAGCAATCAATGATCATCTAAAATATCAAGTCCATATAGAAAATAGAAAATAAAAAATAGAAAAGAAAAAAAAATTGCTACCTTGATGAAAAATCGGCAAACAAATGTCTTAGTCACACCATAAATAAATAAATAAATAAAAATTCAAGGAAAAAAATAGTAAAGAGAAAAATTTCATCCAATAGTGAAAACCATTATTATGGTGCTTTGGGTAAGTACCATGATGAAAACCTGGCAAACAGGCATCATGTGTAAAATAAATTATCTATGTGGACCACTACACTTGGGGGCAAGTTGTCTCATCTCACATACCTTTCTCATGACAATTCCATATGTCCATTTAATCCATATCATCCCCATCCATTTTCCCACCTAATTTTATCTTGATAAGGATTGGGGTAGAAACATAAATCATTCTTTGGGAAAAATCTTGACATGTCTATCCTTTGGTCATACACTATCCATGAAATATCATGTCATTGCCTTCATAGAATTATCCAAACCCATACTTTGGAAAAAACTAATTATTCTAATGTGACATAGTCCTTGGAGATCATATGCTAATTCTACCATCCAATAATCCTCATGTCTCCTATCCTTTACCAAAATAAATCCATTATCCTTTCTTATCTATCACATGTCTTTATTTTCCCTTGTGAATGGTTTAAGGATTCTAATATGCTTATCCAACATCCCTCCATCATCCCATTCAATCCTAAGAAGAATTCATTCCAAATGCAATAATATTAATCCATACAATCCTTCTATGCAACCTCGTACATCATCCAAAACATTCCTTGGCTTTGTTCCTAGCCTTGCTTCAAATCTCGATCCTTTGGTCACATTATCATCATCCTCACTTTGTTTTGGGATGTGTCCTTCCCATGCCAAACAATGTCATCATCATCATCACCTATCAATTGGTATTCAACTTGACTAGGGGAAAGATCATGTTTGTCCTTGGATTCTTGTGCATGCTTTCCCGTTGGCTTGTAGGCATCATTCATATGCATTTCTCATGATCCTCATAGAATGACAAAAAGACAAAAAAATCAAAACATTTAGAAAAAGATAAGAAAATCAAATATTCCCAAAAAAGACAAAAAAATTGAATTCCCAAAAATCCAAAAAAATCAAAACATTTAGAAAAAGATAAGAAAATCAAATATTCCCAAAAGAAGACAAAAAATCGAATTCCCAAAAATCCAAAAAACATAAAACAACAAAATCCAAAAGACAAAAAAAAATCAAAATATGTCAAAAAAAAAATATATATTTAGATAACTTTCAAAAAATCTCAAAAATAGAATAAAAGTTAGTCATGTTAGTATTTGGCATTGTCGAACTACGTTGCCGCTATGACTAGACGTAGGCAATGTCATCTATCGATCCACCCTTGAGGAATTAAGTCAGTCTTTAGGAATTGTCAAATAAAATCATGATTTAGTCCTATTTCATTGAAACAAAGTCAATGGTCATGTCAAACTACGAGGTCTCTATGCATTGCTATGTAGGAAAGGCCATTTGTCGATGAGCCCTCGAGGCCCCCTAGGTAAGTATTTTAGGGTTTGTTGGGTGAATCAAAATAAATCAAACATTGTCAACTTAGAAATGACATAATCATATGAATTTCAAACACAAATCCTAAATCAACAAGACAAGCAAGCCAACATGTCTTCAAGTCAAAAAAATCATTTGTCAAATCAATCAAACCAGTCAAATTGATAAAAACCAATGGTCTTATACATGATGTGTCCTTCCTGAAACCAAACCTTGTCGTTATCACACTTTGGCATTTTACTTATATAGGTAGTTGCATGATCGAAACCAGGCTACACGCCTTATATGAAATGTTTATTCTCCTAAAATGAGGCCTTGACCATACAATCCTTCTATACAACCTTGTAAATCATCCAAAACATTCCTTGGCTTTGTTCCTAGCCTTGCTTCAAATCTCGATCCTTTGGTCACATTATCATCATCCTCACTTTGTTTTGGGATGTGTCCTTCCCATGCCAAACAACGTCATCATCATCATCATCATCACCTGTCAATTGGTATTCAACTTGACTAAGGGAAAGATCATGTTTGTCCTTGGATTCCTATGCATGCTTGCCCGTTGGCTTGTAGGCATCATTCATATACATTTCTCACGATCCTCATAAAATGACAAAAAGACAAAAAAATCAAAACATTTAGAAAAAGATAAGAAAATCAAATATTCTCAAAAAAGACAAAAAAATTGAATTCCCAAAAATCCAAAAAAATTAAAACATTTACAAAAAGATAAGAAAATCAAATATTCCCAAAAAAGACAAAAAATCGAATTCCAAAAATCCATAAAAATAAAAATGACAAAATCCAAAAACATCATAAAACCTCCAAAAGACAAAAAAAAATCAAAATATGTCAAAAAATAAAAAATATTTAGATAACTTTCAAAAAATCCCAAAAATAGAATCAAAGTTAGTCATCTTAGTCTTTTTCATTATCGAACTACATTGCCTCTACGACTAGACTTAGGCAATGCCATCTATCGATGTACCCTTGAGGAATTAGGTCAGCCTTTAGGAATTGTCAAATAAAATCATGATTCAGTCCTATTTCATTGAAACAAAGTCAATGGTCATGTCGAACTACGAGGTCTCTATGCATTGCTATGTAGGAAAGCCATTTGTCGATGAGCCCTTGAGGCCCCCTAGGTAAGTATTTTAGGATTCGTTGGGTCAATCAAAATATATCAGACACTGTCAACTCATAAATGACGTAATCATATGAATTTCAAACACAAATCCTAAATCAACAAGACAAGCAAGCCAACATGTCTTCAAGTCAAAAAAATCATATGTCAAATAAATCAAACCAGTCAAATCGATAAAAACCAATGGTCTTATACAAGATGTGTCCTTCCTGAAACCAGACCTTGTCATTATCACACTTTGAAATTTTCTTTATATAGGTAGTTGCATGATCAAAACCAGGCTGGACGCCTTATACAAAATGTTTCTTCTCCTAAAATGAGGCCTTGTCAAAATAGTCAACCCATCAGTCACTTCTTCCCTTAACACATAGGCAAATAATTTGAATGACTGTTGATCTATTGGTCTATTTTGTCTTATCTTTTGGATTTTCTTTGGTCATGTTACTAGCTACCTCAAGGATGTCCCTTGAAGGATTTAGAGGAGCCAAGATTTCTCATGACTTCTCTTTTATTTGATTGCTATTTGCGGTTTGTCTTGACAAAACGATTGGGGCAACTTTTCTCTTAGTATGAGTTAGCAAATTCCTTGTCTATGATAGTTTGTT
The DNA here is from genome assembly GCA_007115665.2 of Sequoiadendron giganteum. Lineage (NCBI taxonomy): Eukaryota > Viridiplantae > Streptophyta > Pinopsida > Cupressales > Cupressaceae > Sequoiadendron > Sequoiadendron giganteum. Next base: position 553,587,617 of record CM021107.1, on the reverse strand, counting down.
TTACATATGGATGACCTTTGCACACCTTGGTCTATGTCATACCATGGTTCTTGTTGTCCATTTGTCATATTTACCGCCCAATGATGATTAAATGCACAAGCCTTACATAGAAAAAGTATATATCTGCCAATTATCTCAACTAGCACTATCTCAACATCCATCTTTTCGATGCTAACATTCATCTTTTCCGCTCTAAAATTTCCACTAGTCTACCTCTTCATCATCCTTATCTATTTTCATCTATCCTTTTTTCCTTTATCTTCTAGTCTTCTCATCCATTTCGAGATTGCACTCATGTTTTTTTAACCCCCAGTTCCTCTCGAGGGGGCATACCATCTACCTCCTCATCATTCTTCCTTACATTGAGGCATATCTTTTTCTTTGACACAACATGACAAACTACATTGTCTCCAAGAGGGGAAAATGTAGACACCTAAAATTTATTTTCTAGTGTCATCACCTTCCTATGAATTAAGTAATTTTAATTATTTATTAAATATTTCCATCATTTCACCTTAGCCTCTGATTAATTAAATATTATTTAATTATGTCACAAAGGCTTGTGTCCCTTATAATTAAATAAATCTAATTTATTTCATTATCACCACTTTGTCTACTATAATTAAATAATTAATTATAATTATTTAATTATTCACTTATCTTTCTTTCTTCATTATTAAATAAATAATATTTATGTAAATGATTTTTCAAATGGACTTTCCCTCTAACTTATTTTGAATTAACTTACTATTTAATTTAGAAAATCAGTTCTCTTTTTCTTCTATAATTAAATAATGCTTCCATTGTTTAATTACTCACTTTCCTCTTCAAACTAATTGATTTGATAAAAAAGTCAGTTAATTTCCTCTTTCTCCTTCACTTTCGATCTTATCTCATCTCGTCTCATCTAATTTCAGCCATTGATCAAATTAATGTCTTTTCAATCTTCACCGTCCATCTTCTATCCGGCCCTCTATATATAGAATGACTATTTATCATTTTGATCATCTAAGATCATCTTAGAATATCTTGAATTCAGAGCTTTCATACTGTTGAGATAAGATATTTTGCTAGTAACTATTCATAGGCTTTAGTTGCATCTTCAATATTGAGGGAACTTAAATCTTCAAAGAAAAATGGAGAAGGATGATGGAGGTCATTCAATGAAGGTGTGAAGATTATGGTGAAATTGTTCTTTATTATTTCCTTTCATGCACTTCTTTGTTCTCTATCATTAGATTAGGAATTTCAAGTTTACTTATTATGTTGAATACTCTTAATTCCTACTTTCCTAAGCTACAAAAAGAATATGATAAAACTGAAATAAAGTAGAAATGATAAAGAAAGAGAAGGAAATATAGAAATTGCTCACAACAACCCAAGTAATGAAGCCTCCAACACATGAATATCTTAAATTCTTGCATGCGTAAGATCTGGAGGAAATTTTGGGGCTATATAGGGGTTTGCCTCAGTCAAACCCCCATTTTGGTGTTCCCACCTCCATGGACAACCAGATAGATAAAGAGAAATGAAGTATGCAGTGAGAGATAAAAGAAAACCCCACTCGAGGAGGAGAACCCGTATAACAAGAAAATAAGTGAGAAAAGAAATCTCCACTCGAGGAGGAGAACCCATATCACAAAATATAGATGCAATAGGTAGGCGACGTGAGAAACCCCAAGATGTTGACAAGAACAAGGTGAGGGAGATGTCAACTGCAAGGCTTAAGGAAGCCAAAGAGGGAGAGATAGCTACAAGAGCCAAGAGAGTTGCAAAGGGTGTTGTGAGAGCTTGAGAGTGCTTGAAGCTATTGTGACAAGTGAGGGATATGTATAGGAAAGATAGCAAGACAAAGATGGGAGAATGTCCAAGATATAAGCCATGAAGTCGAAGAGGACCTAATGGATGGAAAAGATAGATTTTTTAAGAGGGATAAAAATATCCTTGAGCGGTTACAATGCATCCCAAGCTATTACCATCGACAAAATTAGCTGACAAGTGGAAAACGTGCTCAGAAGTGATTGTTTGAATGCTAAAAAGTCACAGGACATGAGTGTGGCATGTGGATGTCCATGCAGAATACTAGTGTCTAGACAAATCACACTACAAAACTACAAGAACAGGGAAAGCATAAGGTTTGATGCAAAGTAGATGTACAAGGGTAGTTGGTGAAATGGGGTTTTTGAGCATCCCGAGAAGAGAAAATGGTTGATGCAGGGGATAAAATGAGGGTACATGAGTTGCAGGGGTGTGGACACTAAATCTAATGCAAGAATGTATGTAAAATTGCAAGGGGTACAATTTTACGCCATTATAGATAGATCTCTTTATATATTCAGAAAATTTGGGAATACAAATGTGAGTCAAAATGGAGAGGTAATAGCCTTACATTTCCTATTGCAAGGATAGTCCATAGATTTATATTGCTAAGCTTCATGAGTCTTTGAATAAGTGATTACATCATAAAAGATTGCATCAACTTGTATTATTAGGAAATTAGTGAATTAATAATACCTATAGGCATAATGAGCTGATGTGTTTGACTTTTTTGGGTAGAATTGAAATGACTTTTCAAGGAGAATTTTTATTTTGCTACATGAATAAACCATTAGCTCCTGTGGACTCAAAAGAATAATTCTTTGATGTTGCATTTAAAGCATTCACAAAGCTAGTTAAGGATTAGCTGAGTAGTGGCTTATGTCTGCAAGATTTTCTCTTATCCAATTGGTGTAGGGTGCATAATCCATCTCATTTAAAGATCACTTGTTCTTCATGCAAGGATATCATCAATCAAGTTAACTCATTTGGAACAGTAATTTGGGGGTGCACTATAGAGGAGTCAACATGCATTGAATCTAAGGAATATGTAGTAGAAAATGTTGAGGTAGCCCAAGAGGAATTGGAGTGCCAAAAGAAGAAACTAAAATCTCTAGGATAGTACAAGTAAATGATGAGTGTCTAAGTGAAATGCAACCTTAAAAAATAAGAGATGTTCCTATAGAAGCAAGTCAAATGTATGAAATAGAATATTCACTTGAGTTGAATGGGGATGTAACTCAGGAAAAGGAAGTTATTAGTCAAATTTCCCCTACCAATGATGAGGACATAGTTCTATTGACATATAATGAGTTTATTAAAAAATTTATGAAGGATTGGTCAAGCTTAGATATAAGATTTGTTTGGAGGAGTTACTACTACTAGGCTAGTGCGGGATACATGAAGAGGCACACTCAAAATTCTCAAGTTCCCAATGCTAGATAATAATTAGGAAGGTTGTAGAATGAGTATAGTTGCCAAAACATACAAAGTATGCTAAAATGACAGGGATTCTTCTTGTTTATCAAATTATGTTTCCCCTTTATATTCTGATTTATTTTCTATGAATGATTCAAAAATGTCATGCTTTGATGATGATAAGACCTACTTAAATTATGCTATCATGTAGGGAATTTTAGTAGATTTTGAGAATAGTAATTCCACAATCATGATTAATGGATATGCCCGCACTGCTATAAGTGAACTGTATTTGAATATCAACTTGTGGCGCATCTTGATGACCATCTAGTTGAAGAAGTTTATGCACATGAGGATGTTCCTACAATTTCATCATTGATCCCTCATGAAGACATTCAAATAGGTAAAATATTACATGATGATATAATTCTGAATCTATTCAATCTAAATTTCACCTTGAATTTCTTATTGATGATTATGATTTTTCTTTGCATGTTTCAAGTACAAGAGGAACATTCCACCACTAGTTGTGACCTCCAAATGTTGATATTGGTTCATGGCAAGACATTTTAGTGGGCGATAAACTTGACATTCATTCTAAACAAGTGACACATCTGGTTGTTTTCCTCCTTACTAAATTTTTTGAAGTTTATCAATTTGATTATGGATGCTTAGGAAAGACAACTTGTTTATGGATTAATCACTGCTTTGAAAAATTATTGCAATTGATATTTTTTCCTGCCTATTTCATTGAAATTGATGGCTATGATGTTTACATCCTTTTTCCTGAATACAATGATGAATTTTCATGGCTTAGGACTGCAACCATTGCCTTGTTGCGTGTGCATGCACTAAGAATTTGTATAGGTACAAATGTCAATTCGCCTTGTATAAGCATGGTTTATCTTGAGTCTCTTTGTACATAGCTCTAATTTGAATAAATTTAGTTTTCTTTTCTTTTTGTTCTCTTGTAGGTTTAGGTTTGTTGTAGGTAGTTTTCTTTTGCTCTCATTTCCTTGCTTTGGTTAGTTTAGGTTTTATTTTTTCTTTGCTTCTCTATTCTGGCATTCCCTTTGTTTCCTTCTAGGAATGTTTGCAAGAATGACAACAATTTATTTATTTGGGATTGTTTTGAGTGCTTACTTGATAAACTTCAATTGTGTTTACAGTATGGATGGTGAAGGTCTTTTGTTAGTCTTGAATGGTTTCAATGTCTAATTCAAAGAAGATGAGTCATTGGTCTGACCTAAGTTTGAAGTATTTTGATATCTTATATCTTTCACATATCTTAAGAATTATGAGGTTGTTTTATGTTCCTTCATGTGGTCTTGTTAAGTGAAAAATATTAGATTTCTAATTTAGCACCATTGTGATTCTCAACCCTGAGTGTGAGCTTCATTGTTCATAGGTTGAAAATGAGAAAAGAGAAAGAAATGGAAATTCTAAAAAATAAGTGAAAATATAAATCAGAAAAGAAAAAATAAAAATATTGAGAAATCATATGTATTTCAATCTTCAGGAGGATCCGAATATCTCTACCAGGGATATGGATGCCTAGTTGGTAGTAGAGATATGTTTGAGAGAATCACAACTATAACCTCATCAAGGCTATGAACGCCTGACTGACAATGAGGCAATATCTTAAATCCTTTTGGAGTAAAATCATTCATAGCTTGACTTCACTAAGCTTGGGTTTTTATAGTGGCTTAAGGAGGGAAATAAATACATTTTCACACACTTGGATTCTCAGTATATGGATGGTTGGGTCTGTTGGTGGTTTTGATTCTTTGATCACATGTTCTAATTTGTTTGGCCTAATATGGACACTAGAACCATAGATTATGAGTTTGTGATTCTTGTTTGTCATTAAAATGCTTTGGAGAATTTTTCCAATAGAGTCACCATTTGTTGTGCCTATTTTTCACACATGCCCCGCTGAAGGTAGGGATCCCCTCTTTTGATTTTTGTGCACCTCCACATTTTGCATGTGTTGATCTCTAGTCTTGCTCCTTTTTAGATGTTTTATGATGAGAGGTTATTTTGATATTAAATCTAGATTTGATTTGAATTAGTTAATTTTTTAAAGGATATTGAGGACCTTGAAGTGAATTTCTGGAGTTCATATGTAAATTATTCTTACACATATGGATGGGGAATGAAAAATTAGGCAAAGTTGCTTTTTGAATTTTTTGAAAGTTCTTTCTTTGTAAAAAGCTATGGAGTATCAGAGATTTCCAATAGGTAAGGAATTTGAGAAATCCATGACCTTTTGGAATCCCCAAAATCCAAAAATCTACAAAATCCATGTTCTCATGGATTCCCCAAAACATTCTATGATAGATTCCAGGTTCCTATTGTAGATTTCTTGAAACTTCCGGTCATGGATTCCTTCTTGTTGCAGATTTCTTAAAACTTCTTATCATGGATTTCCTAAAACTTCCCGTTGTGGATTCCTTCCTATCATAGATTTCTTAAAATCTCCTGTCATAGGTTCCTTCTTACCAAGGATTTCCTAAAACATCCTATCATAGATTTTTCGAAACTTTCAATCGTGGATTCCTTCCTATCACGGAGTCCCTGAACTTTTCTTATTGTGAATTTCCCAAACTCTTGGAATCTAAAATATTTCTTAACAAGGTTAAAATTTTCAAAATTTTGTGATGCAGTTAAACTTTCCAATGGTTTATTTGAGCTTAATTTTGATGTTTTATGGATTAGATTTTTTCATGTGAGCTACTAATAATGATATTTGATTTTTCAAGATTAAATAAATCAAAAGGGGATTTAGATATGGATTCGTGCCAAGGGGAAAATTTGGAAAATAATTGTAACTAAATATAAAGTGTAGCCTCAATATTTAATGTTGATCTACATATGAATTTGTGTCTTGCCAACTAGAAAGTGTTTTAAACAAAGCAACATATGAAGCTACTTTATTCCTCCAATGTGAATTGGCTGAAATGTCAACGGGTAGGAAAATGTATTTCTCATTGCTCCAAGATGTAACTAAACTTATATGATTGGTTGATGATGTAGCATGTGTGCCCAAATTTAATGTAACTTCCCAAGGCTTCTAGAGGAATGATCTTGCCATTGAATGGATTAAATCCTGGCCATTGGTTCTAAAATGTAATATCTATAAAAAGTTGTTCCTTCTTATTTTTAAGAGGTTAGATTTGGTTAGAGTTAATTATAAAAGAGGACAAAAGTAGAGATTGTTATGTAAATGCTAGAGAAGTTAATGCAATTGGGTCATTGATTTCGTGAACTTTTGTGTTGAGCTTTGAAAATTTATCATTTCTTATTCTCAATTCTCAGATGTTTTCAATTATTTCATAATAATGGTGAAATGTTGGAAATGTTGACCGATCTGCTACTCATACTTTGGGAAATTTACTAATTGTAAGTTATTGTGTAAAGTTATTCTAAGTCATATATTGCACTTACTTCAATTGTCGAAGTTTTTTCATGTTGTACCAGTAACTGGATATGTGGATGAATGTTTATAGTCCAAAAATATTTTGATTACCTTATAAGATTGCACTATTTTTGTGTAGTTGTAGGCTTGTCCTTGATCAGTTAGAAATTGGTTTCATGGGGATTTTTCCATCTAAAAAATTCATCATTGTTGTGATTGATCTTAGGTGTTATTTTTTGGATCTCTCTCTTAAACCCTTTATCTTTTGATCTTTCTTTGGATTACTTTGATGATAAGTATACTTCCAAAATTGTTGACTTGTAAGGACCCCTTGTGATTACTAGCAAAGCACATTTTGACTAAGTTTTTTATGCATTGTCAATACCTAACATTAGAAACCTTGGGGTTGTTTCTTGAGTCTTGCTAATAGAAATTTAGCTTTCAAGAGAGATAGGATACTTGTATTTTGTCTGTGTTGTTGTAGTTCTAAAAACACCATCCACAATTATGTTTGTAATAGGGAGAGGGGGAGAGAGGGAGATATGGGGATAGAAAGTGGATGAGATATAGGGAAGAGAGAGAGAGAAGAAGTTACAGATAGAGATGTAGATAGAGGGTATGTGCAAGATCATCATGGAAAAAATAGGCCCTTAAGTAGCAATAAAAACTCAAAAAATTAGACCTAGGTAACTTGACGTAAAAAAATGAATAAGTTATCTATATTATTTCAAAAACATGTAAAAATAGAATCTGTAGAAAATTTAATGTAGTTTTGAAACTACTAGACCTTTATTTTTAAAAAAAATCTATTTTGTCAAAATTTGAAATTTCAATGTAGTAGTACTTAAATTTCAGGGTAAAAATAAGAATTAGGTGTCTGTCTGACCATCCTAACCACAATAAAATGATAATATTTTTTTATAAGCTTTTAGATATAAGTAGAGGACTCATGTCCCGATGTGATGCATATTTTTTAATAATTTGTTTCCAAGTAAATAATTAATTATGAATTTTTTATTACAAATTTTAAAAGATATAAAAACTCATTTGTCTAACCACCTTAACTTGGTCAAAACTTCAAGAAATTCAATATTTTTTTTTAATCCTATAGTATGTGAAACATAGAATGTGACACATGTTTTGGATTCAAAAAATGTGATATCATTTGAAAGTTATAGAGTTTTTCAATCAGCCTATCAATCAGGACTTTTGTCATAATTCAAATAGAAAATGAAGAATAATTATTTATTAAATTCAAAGTAAAGCATAATTTATATGGGTGGAAATTTGAGAATCTCCTTTAAAAACCCTTTTCGTTTCATCAATTTTGGGTAAAAAAAAGTCTTTAGCCACATGGGTCATTATATCACTTACATATCACCACTTTTTGGTCCGTCATGATCTTGCACATACCCTAGAAATGAATATGGAGATGGAGGAGAGGGATATGGAGAGAATGAGAGGGGGATATAAAGAGAGAGGAAAAATGGATATATATAGATGGAAAAGGTAAGTATTGTAGCGTAGAAAAATGTATCCCTTTTACATTTTCACACTTAATTTAGAATTAATGTTAATTTGGACTTAATTGTGCCTTATTTTAGTGTTGTAAAGTGTACGTCTTTACACTTTATCACTTATTTAGGGATCCTTTAATTAATTGAGCTTAATATTTCCTTAATTTCCCCTTTAATTTATTTTCCAAGCCTATTTAATTACATTTTTTGAAGGGGAAACCTGACATTCATTCACCCTTAAGATAACACTTCTCGTTGAGCAATGTGTATCCTAGGTTAAGGACTCAAGACCCATTTTCCCTTGGGCGAATGGGTCCTCCCTTAGACATAGGAAATTTACATTATGTTTTTGGCGGTATTTTAATACTTTCAAATTTATATTCAGATTTCAACTTATGATATTTGAATTTCATGAAATTGAGATTACATCTCTATAAATATAAGGCTATTTCACTACGTATTATCTGGCATTTTTAGCCAAGCAATTTTTATGAGAAATTTTATGAGACATAAAGAACTTTCAAAAACATGTGAAGATAAATTAAAGGCATTTGTAGGAAGATTTATTGCAGCAATCAAGATCCAATTGTTATATCCAAGTATTCTTGCATCATGTATGTTATTGGAGCTAAGATGGTGATGTAGGTTTCATGATCTATTCAAGTGTTCAAAGCATCATTTCAAGTCAAGATTCAAGGTTCAAGATCCATATCCATTGAAGCTATTTCATGCAAGTTAAAGATATACATTCCAAGGTTTACTCAAGGGTTTAGTGAGTTGTGACATTGAGTTGTTCATTCATCATTACTTTCATGCTATCTTGTTTCATTTCAAAGTTTCATTACCAAAATGGGGTTTGACCAAGGCAAACCCCCATTTACAAAAAATATAAAAAAATTCCTCTTGATTTGTGTTTGCAAATTTAGGTGGAAGAAATCTTGAAGATCTGTTGAAGAGCAAAAATTGAAGAAGTTGTCAAAGTTAGAAAATGTTGTCAAAGTTGTCATCTTCTCATAGAAAATCATCTACAAAATTTATTTCCAGATTTTGAAACCTGATACCTAGGAAAATTGGAAGACTTAGATATGAATTAGAAGCTCCTAAAAGTTGCAGACAAACCCTAACCCAAGACACATTTTCCCCTGGGTGAATGAGTCCTAGATCAACTTCAGAAACTGACTTTTGGTGACTAGTAAACATCATTTTTCCCTTCTCTAATATGTTATCTAATTTCCGGTTCCATCTGTATTGATCTTAATCTATTAGATCCAAATGATAGATTTCACTTTGGTGTTGATTTAATATTTTTAATTTTTCTCCCCAAAAGTGGTGTTTGACCAAGACCTTTATCCTTGCAAAAAAAGAAAATTTATAGATTCACACTTTGAATTCATTCACCTAATGGTTGTAAGCCATTTCATGGTGTGGATCTCATCTTCTAATGAAATTCAGGAAGAATAGGTCCCTAAGTGGTTCATACCCCTATTTTAACAACCACACAAGTATTTTTCTTCATTTCAAATATATAGAGAGGGGGAGAGAGGGAGAGATAGAAATATAAAGATAGAGATAGGAAGTGATATATAGAGAGGGGTAGAGAGAGGGAAAGAAATAGGGGGTAGATAGATGGGTATATAATGAGATAGAGATAGAGAAAGATATGTAAGAATTTAAATATGGAGAGATACAGATACAAATAGAGATAGAGCTAGAGATAGGGAGAGAGAAACAAGGAGTGTGTGTATAAGTAAGAAAGAGATATGGGTACAAATAGAAAGGGAGTTGGATATGTATAAATAGATAGAGAGGGAGATAGAAGGATGGAGAGAAATAGAGATAAGAGAGAAAATTAGAGAGATGATGTAGCCAACAACATACACTCAATAGAATTGTGCCATTAATCATGTGTGAGAGCCAAATATTTGAAATAACCGGAAAAATAAATAAAAATTATTTACCAACTCTACTGCTACAATGACAAAAAACTTGAAAAAAAAACAAACTGCCAAAAAAATTACCTTTTTTGGCAGATTTCAACAATTGTCATATTTTTCCATTTTAGGTAATTTGACATGCCTAACTTTGATAGTCTATTTTTTCCGAAAAAATTCCTAAAAATAAGGTAGGATGAATCGCCAACTAACATCCTAAATGTGAAAAATGAGTTTCGAGTTAAATTAACAAAAAACAACTTTTTAAAAACTAGAAAAAAATACAAAATTGTCATTTTGAGGGCCAAGATGAAAGTTCCAAGCCCCAGAAAAGTGCCATAATGGGGGCAACCAATTCAATATTTGTTGGGAATCCACATGCCACCTCATAATGAATCCACCTATAAAATTTCAACCCAAACGAACATCTGAGTCAAAAGTTATGACCTTCGGAAGTCTCTGGATCATTCTCCTCTAGTTGAAAAGAACGCAACTCCTGCAAGTAAGTGTCTTTGAACTACTGCCACTTGTATGGATGCAACCTTTGCACTTTCCACTCTGTAATCCACATGCTATTTGTTGGTGTTAATCCTTCCCTCTGTACTAAATACTTGGGTATGTTCAGGATCATGATGGGCCAAAAAGTGGCGATATGTAAGTGATATGATGGCTCATGTGGCTGATGGATTTTTTTACCCAAAATTGATAAAATAAAAAGGGTTTTTAAAGGATATTCTCATCTTTCTACCAATATAAATTATTCTTTACTTTGAATTTAATAAATAATTATTATTCATTTTCTATTTGAATTACGACTAAAGTTTTGATTGATAGGCTGACTAAAAAAATCTATAGCTTTCAAACGGTATCACATTTTTTGAATTCAAAACATGCGACACATTCTATGTTTCGCATACTATAGGAATAAAAAATAAAAAAATGAATTTCATGAAGTTTTCACCAAGTTAAGGTGGTTAGACATACGAGTTTTTATATTTTTTAAAATTTATAATAAAAAATTCATAATTAATTATTTACTTGGAAAAAATTACAAACAAATATGCATCACATCAGGACATGAGTCCTCTACATATATCTAAAATATTATAAAAAAATATTATCATTTTATTGTGGTTAGGCTGGTCAAACAGACACCTATTTCTTATTTTTTCCCTGAAATTTAATTACTACTGCATTGAAATTTCAAATTTTCACCAAATAGATTTAAAAAATAAAAATAAACCTAGTAATTTAGAAACTACATTAAATTTTGTATAGATTCTATTCTTACACATTTTTGAAATAATATAGATAACTTATTCAAAATTTTACATCAAGTTTCCAAACTTTGATTTTTTAAATTTTCATCACCACTTAAGGGCCTATTTTTTCCATGATGATCCTACACATACCCACCTATTGTAATGCCCTTGTTGAGTGTTGATAGTTTTCTCATCAAGAATATGTGCAATATTTTCCTTCTTCTTATGGGGAATGTGGTTGTTCCATGCCACTTTTGGTTCACTATCTTCAACATCATCCTCACCATGGAATGCATATAAATCAGAAATATTAAACACGAGAAATATCTAGATCATTTGGTAAAATGACCTCATATGCATTATCATTGATCTTCCTTGTAATTTTGCAAGGACCAATTTCCCTGTACGTCAACTTTTGGTATGTTCCAATAGGAAACTTCTCTTTTCTCAAATATACCATCACTAAGTCACCTTCATTGAATGTCTGGTGTCACCTACTAGCATCTACTGTATTCTTGTACCTATCATTATTGTCTTGCAACATCTGTCTCACATATTTCTACAACTATTGAAGGTGTTTTGCAAATGCTTCCTCATCATAATTGACTCTATCTTTCATCAGTAGTTGTACCAAATCTAGAACACCCTTAGGATTCCTACCATACACAATCTGGAAAGATGGCTTTCTTGTTGATCTGTTAAAAGAACTATTATAGGAAAATTTGGCTTGAGGTAATGCTATGTCGCATTGTTTTGGATTTTCTCCAACAATACACCTCAAAAACATTTACACACTTCAATTGACTACCTCTATTTGCCCATTTGGTTGAGGATGATAGGAACTACTAAACTATAACTTGATTCCCATCTTCTTCCATAAAGTCCTCTAGAAATGACTGAGGAATTTGGTATCCCTATCAGAGGTAATAGTCTTTGGAACACCATGTAGTTGAACAACTTATGAAAAAAATAACTCTGCTACCCTTGTTGCATCATTAGTTTTCTTATAGGCAAGAAAATGAACCATCTTAGAGAACCTATCAACAACTACAAAAATGGAGTCATTACCTCATTGGGTGTCTGGAAGTCCCAACAAAATGTCCATGCTCAAATTTGTCCATGGTGCATTTGGTACTGGTAATGGCATATACAACCCTATATTTTGTGAATGTCCCTTAGCCACTTGGCAGATCCTACACCTTGTTACATACCTAGTTATATCCCATTTCATCTTTGGCCAATAATATTTATCTTCTATCAATGATATTGTCTTGTCCTTTCCAAAATGTCCAACCAACCCACTACTATGAAATTATCTAATAATGTTTTCCCTCATAGAGCTAGCTGGTATGCATAATTATTTACCTTTAAATAGATACCCATCTTGCATAAAATATTCACTCCTAAAGTGATCCAAGTTACCAAATACTAGTCCCTTCAATTTTTCTACAATCTCCCAAAAATCATTATTAGACTCATACAAATTTTTGATGACATCAAAACCAATCACCTCAATTTCTATTATGGTAAAAAGTTCAACACGCCTAATTAATGCATCTGCAACCTAATTTTGTTTGTCATACTTATGCTTCAACACAAAATTGTAACCCTAGAAGAAAGAGACCCACTTGGCATGCCTACTATTGAAATTTTTATGCCTACTCTTGGGGAACAAGATAATGTCTCCAATGTCTCAATGCTTGAACAATTGCATCAAATTCCAAATCATAAGTAGAATAATTTTTTCTCACTTCATTCAACTTTTCACTAAAGAAAGCTATAGGTTTTCCTATTTGGCTAAGTACATCACCTATTCCCACATGGGAGGCATCACATTCTACTTCAAGTACCTTATCAAAACCTAGTAGTGCAAGTATAGGTGCTATTGTTACCTTTTTATTCAAGTACTTAAAATTCAACTCAACATCCTTGGTCCATACAAACTCCCTTCCTTTGGTGCAATCTGTTATAGGAGCTACAATACTACTAAAATTTCAAATGAACTTTTGATAGAAAGTGTCCAAGCCATGAAAACTTCTTACGTCTATTATGCTACTGGGACTAGGCCATTCTAGAATTGCCCTGACCATTTCTGGATCCATTCTAACACCATCTTTGGAAATGACAAAGCCTAAAAAGATCAAATTGTCCTGCATGAACCTACACTTCTTAAAATTTGCATAGAGTTTCTCCTTCCTTAACACACCAAAGATGATCCTCAAGTGTTGTAGGTTCTCTTATTTTCTATTGCTAAATACCAAAATATCATCAAAATAATCTATAACAAACTTACCAATGTAAGGTCATAGTATTCTGTTCATTAGTCTCATAAATGTGCTAGGTGCATTTGATAACCCAAATGGAATAACCATCCACTCATATAATCCATCTCTAGTCTTAAAGGTTGTCTTCCACTCATCCCCTTATCGGATATGGATTTTGTGGTAGCCACTTCATAGGTCGATCTTGTTGAAATATTTGGCCCCTACAATGACATCCATCAAGTCCTCCATACGAGGTATAGGAAACCAATACTTGATGGTAATCTCATTAATTTCTCTACTATCAGTGCACATCCTCCATGTTCCATATTTTTTTGGGGTTAACAATGCAGCTACAAAACATGGTCTCATGCTCTCTCTCACCACACCTTTACTTATGAGTTATGTTACTTTGTTATTCAACTCTACATGTTGTGTTGGATTCATTTTATAAGTTGTTTGGATGGGTAGAGTCACTCCTAGAATTAAATAAATATGATGTTGAATATCTCTCTTTGGTGGTAGACCATCAGGTAATTCATTAGGCACAACATCAACAAATTATTCCAATAGCTTTGCTACTTTTGGGGGTACTGAAATGTCTTCCTCTTCACCTTTTTTCTCTACTAATGCATAACAACAACCTATCACCTTCATTTCTTTAACAAGATCTCTTTCGGACAACATGGTCTCACCTTTTCCTCCATCCTTGAGAGGCAACAAAATCACCTTAGAGCCATCTTTCCAAAATGTGTATGTGTTTTTCTCTACTTCATCCATAACTTTTCTATCGTACTACCATGGACTTCACAATAACACATGACAAGCATCCATTGGGACAACATCACACCATATCTCATCCTAATAGATCTTCCCTATGCTAAACTTAATTAGGCATCTTTTATCAATAGTGACTTCATTTCCCTTTTTAAACAATGCAATGCGGTATGGATGAGGATGTTTTTCACAGTGTAAATTCAATTTTTCTACCATTTCTTTAGAAACCATATTTTTAGAACTACTTCCATCAACAATAACTTGACATACCTTGCCACCCAAAGTGCATCTAGTTCTGAAGATATTGGTTCAAAGCCATGGACCATCAAAGCTTTTGACTTGTGTTTTCTCCTTCTCCAGAATCACCATTACTCTTCTCATCATGAGACTTTCTCCCACATCTAGTGGAACCTCTATTTCTATCCCTTCCACTTCATGCTGAGTTTGAATCAGGTTCACCCTAGGTTGTCCTCCTTGATTTCTTTCTTGAATGTTATAATTTGAGCATTCAAATGCTCTATGATCTTCTTCTCCACATATGAAACAAGTGAAAGGCCTTCTCTTTTTTTCCCATCCTCTACCACTACCATAACCTCTACCTCTTTTAAATTCACTTCCTTGTTCTTGATTCAAAGGATCTAATCAAGTGTTTACTTGTTTTTCCAATCCATGGGATGACTCTCCCCTGCCATATTTCGAACCTCATCAAAATGGGGTTGATGTACCCCTTCTTCCTCCTCTATTCCTTAGATGATATTGTTTGTTTTTGTTTTCTTCAACCTTTAGAGCCAATTGGTAAGCCTCTTCCATACTATTGACTCGATGCATGCTCAATTCATCTTGAATAGAGAATTTCAGGCTATTCACATATTTAGCAGTAATCTATTCATCAGTTTCTTCATACTCTACATGTATAGAGAGTGTATAAAACTCATTTGTATGATCTTGCACGAAAGAGAGGTTTTGCTTTAAATTTTGAAACCTACGAAAAGGGTTTGCGCATAATCTATGGGAATTTTTTTTTCTCTCAACTTCTCCATTTTATTCCATGTCTTGATCTTATCCTTGTCTTTCCTTGTTCGTTCCTTTTGAAGATGATTCAATGAGATCAATGCATAACCCTTTAATTTGGTGCATGCAAATTTCACCTTCTTTTCCTCAATCATGGATTTCCATTCAAAAAAAATTCTCATGTCATTCAACCAGTCTATCAAGTCCTCTGGTTTAAGACTACCTGCATAATCTAAAACATCAACCTTGATCCCTTCATTTTTTCATTCTAAGGCCTTGAGAATCCTGTCTTCAAAACTCATTCTTTCTAATTCTTCTTCTTCATGTTTTGTATCTTGATCTGCACCTCCTCGACCTATCTCTTCATCAGATTCATCTCCTCCTCTACCCAATCTCTATTTTTCCATCCATGTTGTAAGATATGCTACTTAACTTTGAAAAATTTGCATTCCTCTATGCATTTGGGCAAGATCACCTCTTCCTCTCCCAACCATCTTCTCGCTCTAATACCATATGATCTAACCAATAATATACACTCAATAGAATTGTGTCATTAATCACGTGTGAGAGCCAAAGATTCAAAATAACTGGAAAACCAAAATATTCTATTCACCAACTCTATTGCTACAATGAGAGAAAACTCTCTTATGTCCAAAAAAACTTTAAAAAAAAAAAAAAACCAAAAAATTACCTTTTTTGGCAGATTTTGACAATTGTCACATTTTTCCATTTTAGGTAATTTCACATGCATAACTTTGAGAGTACAATTTTTTCCCAAGAAAATCCCAAAAATAAGGTAGAATTAATTGCCAACTAACATTGGAAATTCGAAACATGAGTTTCGAGTTATTAACAAAAACAACTTTTTAAAAACTAGGAAAAAACACTAAATTGCCATTTTGAAGGCTAAGATTAAAGTTTCAAGTCTCATAAAAGTGCCAAAATGGGGGGCCAACTAACTTAGGGTCTATTGGGAATCCACATGCCACGTTATAATGCATCCACTTATAAAATTTCAGCCCAAACGAACATTTGAGTCAAAAGTTATGACCTCCAAAAGTCCTTGCATCAAGAGATATAGAAAGAGGAAGTGATAGGGAGAGAGGAAATATAGGGATATAAAGGAAATATTGAGAGAAAAACAATTTAGGAAAGATAGAGAGGGTGAGAGACAAAGACGAAGATAGATAGAGATAAATATAAAGCTAGAGATGGAAAGAGAGAGGAAGAGGGAGAAGGAGAGATAAGGATACAAAGAGGGAGACAATGAAAGAGGGGGAGATGGAGAGAGAAATATAAAGATATAGGAAGTGATAAATAGAGAGGTAGATATATATATAAAGAGAGGGTAGGAGAGATGGAGGGAGATATGGAGTAAATGAGAGAGAGAGAGAGAGAGAGAGAGAGAGTAAAATATAAATAAAGCGAGAAAGAGAGAGATAAAGGAGGTGATATAGAAAATTAATAGAGAGCAAGAGAGATAAAGAGATAGATATAGAGATAGAAAGGGAGAAAAAATGAGTGTATATATATATAGTAGGAGAGATGGAGTAAATAAGAGTGAGAGAGAGATAATGAAATATAAATAGAGGGGGAAAGAGTGAGAGATAAAGGAGGTGATATAGAGAATTAATAGAGAGCAAGAGAGATAGAGATAGAGATAGGAACAAAGAAAAAATGAGTGAGTGAGAGAGAGAGAGAGTGTGTGTGTGTGTTTGAAAGAGATATAGAGATGGGGACAGGTAAGGAGAAAAATGGAATGTGCGTATCTGATTGAGAGAGATATTGAGATTAGTTATAGAGAGGGAGAGATATATAAATAGATAGAGAGCGAGGGAGAGAGGCAAAGAAATAGAGAGGATAAAGAAGATGAGAGACATAGAAAGAGAGAGTGATAGAGAGAGGGAGAGGGATAGATATGGATAGAAAGAGGAGGAGATAGAGATATATATAGTGGGAAAGATATAGGGGGACTTAGAGAGAAAGAGATGTAAGCAGAGGTAAGGAGATAGAGATAGCAAGAGAGATAGATAGGAAGATAGAGATGGAGATGGAGAGAGAGGGGGGAGAGAGAAATAGAGATGGAATGAGGGGGATACAAAGAGAGAGGGAGAGATGGAGGGATAGAAATATAGAGTTAGGAAGTTATATAGAAAGGTGTAGAGAGATATATATATAGAGGTAGGGAGAGGTATATATGGGAAGATAAAGAGAGATGTATATTTATATCTTTGTCTCCCTCTCTTTATATTTTTTATTGTCTTTCAAACTCTCTTCCTCTTTCTCTCCTATTTCTCTCTATATTTGTCTTCCCTTGTCTCTTCCTTTATCTTTTGACTCATTTTTTTCTCTTTGATTATTTTCCTCTCCCTATCTTTCTTCGTTTACAATTTTTTTCTATCCTTCTTTATCTCCCCCATCTCTCCCACTTTCCCTCTTTATGTCTTGATCTCTCAGCCTTTATATATATCTTTGTCTCCCATTTCTCTTTATCTCTCTATCTCTCTTTTTGTGACTATATCTATATATGTGTCTCCTCTTCTCTCTTTTCCTCTCTCTCTCTCTCTCTCTTTATTTATCTATCTTCATCTTTATCTCTTTGTCTCTCGATATTTATTCCTTTATATCTATAACTCTATTTTTGTATCACTATCTCTATTTTTATCTCTTTGTTTCTCTTCATCTCCCTCTCTATTTCTCTATTTCTCTCTTTATTTTTCCTCTTTCTCTCTCTATGTGTTTTCCTGCTAAGTGCACAATGGGTACAATGAAGAGGTTTTAAAGGTGAATTATCATATCCTTAATCAAATGATATACTACCACGAGCATAACTCCCTAAGGATGTGTTATTCTTAGATTTTCGGCATGAAACAACTAATGAAAAGTTAAATTATTTGTAATTTCATAAAAATACATAAATAATTAAAGTAAATTTCAAACTTCAATTTAAATTAAAATAAAATAAATTGAAATTCAAAATATATCAAAAGCCAAATATTAATAAACATACCAATTTTATAAAATTAATAACAAATAATAAAATCGATAAGTTAATAAATAATTAAATTAAAAAGTAAAACTATTTTTTTTAATTTATCAAAATTAAAATATTAATAAAAATATGTACCAAAAATTATAATTAATATATTAAAAACAATATTTACAAATGGAAAATATTATTAAATAGATTAATTTTAATAATCAAAATTATATTTCAAATAAATTATTAAAATTAAAAATAAACTATATTAAAATTATTAAAACTAAAATTTACACTTTTATATAAAAAATTACAAGTAACACCAAATTTTAAATATGAAAACAAATAAATATATATAACTAACTTATTATTATTTATATAAGAATGCAGTTCACGAGAGTTGTTTCTAGATTAAAAATTTGTCAATTTTTTGTATCAATGTTTCAGATCATACTCCATGATCCATCATCAAAATGATATGCAAGCACAAAAGAGAGAGAGAGAGAGAGAGTGAAAGAATAAGTAGCAGACCTGAGAGTATCAATAGTTGAAAAGCTAGAAGGTGAGGAGTCAATGGGTCAATGAGGCCAATAAAAACAAATCCATTAAAGTTACAAAATAGCTAAGAAACAAAAAATTAATTAAAAAATGAAAGGTATGACAAGATATAAATTAAATAAGAAAAGAAACAAACAAATATTGAGAGAATTATAAAACTTGAGAAAAAATAGATAAGAATAAAAATAAAACTAAAACAAAAGAAAGATATATATCTCAAATTGAAGATAGTCTATCATAACAATGCACTCCATACAACTGCATTATCAATTTCTTGACTAATCTGCAATCATCAATTGTACGTAACATTTGAACCGGACCTAAAATCACAATCAAGAGTACAAGGCCCGTAGAGAATGAGAATCTTTACCTCGAAGTGGAATCCATAGACAAAATACTATTTCATATTTAACCACAGAAAGAGTCTTTGCATATAGTCAACACACTGATCCATGGCCAAGTGTAATAATTAACCACAAAAAACTTAGATTTAAACAGTCATTTTTTTTATCAACAATATACTTACTGTTCAAATGGGAAGAGCTTAAACAACAAGACCACAATACATATGATGTTTACATGCAGAGCGAAGTCATTAGAAAAAAACTTGTGGGCTTCTGATATAGAAACAAAATATTCGATTGTTATCTCTTTAAAATAAATCTACATAATTTGGGAAATATACATTTTATGAATAAACCTACTACCTAATTAGCATTTTTGACACATATGCAATCAATCCATATTTGGCCTCTTTAAGTTGAGCGGTTTACCCAGATGGTATGCTTCCTAAGTTGAGCGGTTTACCCAGATCACTGGCCATGGTATTTTGAGAGTCTATGGATTACAATTATAAAGGGGAGGATGGCTGTTTGCACAAAAAATTGTATACGTTGGCTATGATGTATGCATTGGCCTGGTCAATAAATATTTTATTAAAGATTATTTCATGGAAAGAGAGAAGGAAAGTGCCCGGTCATTTGATTATTTCTAATTATCAAGGTAGTAGATAGGCATGTGTAAATGCCCATGTTGATACGCCATTGCAGTTTGAAGCCACTCAAGTATACCATTACGGTCAATAAGGGCGTCATGGAACGCGTTTACACGAGGACGTGTTTTACCATTATGAGGATATGAAGAGTTTTTCTTAGTTGAGGAACTAATTTTATTTATTTTAAATAGGAAAATTATATATGAGCAACTTATCTTATAATGATATGTATTATTATAAAGCTACGACGATGTAATTGTGAGAGTAATTTCTCTTTTATATGTATGTGATTTAATTATTATTTTAATTTAATTTATATGAGACAGATTTGGTCAAATGAATATTACAATATATAATTTTTTGATGTTTAATTATATATAGAAATATTAATTAGTCGATAGGCTATTTTGTTTGTAGTTTCCGTTGAGATTTTCCTCAGCCCAGTCATGAATTGGATTTGTCAACATCGGGGATGTTCTGGTCGGCGGCAAGTTCACTGGGGTTTTTTGTGGTTAATATTGCTTATGGAATTACATGGGTTGGCAGTGGTGAAGTTGGTGTCCTCGATATGCGGAAGGGGAATTTCAAGTATTTGCTCGCGGGAGTGTTAATGCATTTTGTTGTTGTTGTATGATGGGGGTAGATGAAGTAAATGCTTGTGGATGAAGTAAACACAATATTGAGTGTTGTAGTGTGGGAAAGTATAGTTTGATTAAGTTGTATTGTTGAAATAGCCATTGTGGTGTTGGCTTCATAGTAGATTTGAGGATTTTAAAATTGTTGTTCTCTGCAATCTGTAAGTCATTTTACATGGGTTTTTTGCATAAATGATTCGTTTTACGTAGGTCTTTGGCATTATGGTTTTGTATGGATGGAGAAATTGTAGTTAATTTTTTTTTCTTTCATCAAAAGATATGCTTAGGGTTAGTAATTTTTCCATTCATCGTTTATTGTTTATAGTTATCTCTATGCATCTTTGGCGTTATACCCGTTACCATAGGAGCAATTGTAGCTAAATCTTGTTTCTTTCTTAAAAAAATATGGTTAGGGTTAGTAATTTTATCGCTCTTTTTTTATTGTTTTAGTTATCTCTGTGCATCTTTGTTGTTGCACCCATTAAAATAGGACCAATTGTAGATTAACATAGGAGTGATTGCATATATATATATATATATACATATATATGCAGAGGGTTAGTATGAAAGCAAAAACATATTGGAGATAAAATTAGTTTGGTGGGTGTTAAGTGTTATTCTTTCTAACATCTCTTTTATCTGTTCAATTTATTTGTTTGAAGTTTTTGACAATATTTTCATCAAGCGAGCTATGAATAGCATTTGTCATGTAATAGCTCTTCTACAATTTCTCTATTTGTCTAGAATATTTAGTGTCAGACAATGTAGCTTGAAATTTATAGATTAAGTCTATGGCGTTATAGGAATTTTTCATAGGTTATTGTTGCATATTGGCTTTACGAGTTCCAATTAATGTGGGTTTGGTGCCAAAGAATCTAGCTTGAATTTTTAATTGAAAATGCAACTCTTGCACAAACTGCTTGTCTTTTATGAATATGTTTAGTGTGGATTATTTATCATCTATGATGAATATGTTTAGTGTAGATTTTTGATCATCTGTGTTCTACATATGATTCTTAAGTTTTTTTCTAATAGTTATTTTACAATTTCCTTATTTTGTCTATAATATTTACTGACAAATTATAGAGCTTGAATTTTTAATTGAGAATACAATTGTTACATAGAATTTGTTGTTACACCTTGTCTAGATAGTGATAGAATTACAGGTAAGCAAGAATATGCTGCAAACTCAAATGTATACATGCATTTCACTTGAACTGGGTTCTTCAGTTTTGAATATTCTTTGTAAGTAATTTCACATACATAGATGCCCATATCTAGACTTTTTGGGTCGAGGGAAATTAGAAAGGATGTATTAGAAAAAAACTTAACAATCACACAAAAAAGACAGATGTTGGAATACCCACATTAAATATAACTTTAAAATATGGAGAATAGAGTAGGCAAACTATGATAATGAAGAGTTTGGTATGGGGAACTGGAAAAAAGAATATCATGAAGAACAGTTTCATATGGGGAAGTTCAAACAGTTGAGAAAAGAAGAATATCATGAAATATATTGGAAGAAGACAAAAAGTGAAATTGCAAAAGAAAAACCCACTTTAAATAGAACTTTAAAATATGGGGAATAGAAGAGGCAAACTATGATAATGAACAATTTGTTATGGGGAACTGAAAAAAAGTATCATGAAGAACAGTTTAGTGTGGGGAAACTGAAACAAATGAGGAAGAAAGAATATAATGAAGCATACTGATATAATACACTACCATCCCACATAATTAGCAAGGTCCACTCATTACATAAACAGACCTGGGCAGTTTGTTTCAGGGAGCTGCAAGCAGATCAACCCGAAAAAATAATATCATGAAACATATTGATTTAAGATTCAAGCTATGCTCTTTGTTAATAAATATTGAAGACAAATAGAGAAATTTTATAAGAGGTGTTAGAATAAAAATTATTTGCTAGAAGTCGTCTTACGTGGGTATTTTGCATAAATGATTTATGTATAATATTTTATGCCAATCAATGTAGCTCGAATTTACAATTAAGGTTGTGGTGTTATACACATTTTCTAGAGATTACATTGCATCATATAATTGTTATCATAGCCTAAAAAATATAGGTATTGCAATAAAGAATTAGGTTTACATAATTGATTTCGCAAGTTGAAAAGATATTTGTATAAGCGTGGAGAAAAAAATAGTCTGGTGGCTTTTAAGTGTTATTGTAATAGCTCTTTTATCTCTTCAGCTTTATATTATTAATTTGAGAAAAAAAATATATCATGAGAGATATTAAAGAAGAGAAATTGGAAAAGATCTATTAGGAAAACACTTAGGAATCACAAGAAAAGGACAGAAGCTCTAAAACCCAAATTAAATAAAAGTTTAAAATATGGATAGCAAAAAAGGTAAACTACAATAATGAATGCTTTGTTATGGGGAACTAAAAAAGGAATATTATGAAGAGGAGTTTGTTGTGTGGAAGTTGAAACAAATGAGGAACTTGAAGAATATAATGAAACATATTGATATAAGACATTGACATCCTATGTAATTAGCAAGATCCACCCCTTACATAAATAGACCCGGGCAATTTGTTTCAGCGAGCTTCAAGTAGATCAAGAAAAAAAAAATATTATGAAACATATTAATAGAGGACTTGAGCTATGTTCTTTGTTAATGAATATTAAAGACAAATAGAAAAAATGTATAAGAGTTGTTAGAATAACAATTATTTTCTACAAGTCATTTTACATGGGTATTTTGCATAAACCATTTGTCTATAATATTGAATGCCAAGTAATGTAGCTCAAATTTGCAATTAAGCCCATGGCATTATACGCATTTTGTAGAGATTTATGTATCATATAATTGTTGTCATGGCATAAAGAAAATAGGTATCGTCGTAAATAACTGGGTCTAAATAACTGATTTGGCTAGTTGAAAAGATATATGTATAAGGATGGAGAAATAAGTAGTTTGGTGGCTCTTAAGTGTTATTCTAATAGCTATTTTATATATTCAACTTTTTATTTTTAGCCGATAAGATTATTTTTTGAAGTTTCCACTAGGATTTTCATTAGCCCAGTTGTGAATAGGATTTATTGTCTAATAGCTCTTTTACAATTTCTTTGTTTGTTTCTAATATTTAGTGCTAGGTAATGTAGCTCGATAGACAAATAGATAAATTGTAAAGGAATTATTACGAATATACGTAGGAACCACAAGAAACTAAGAAATGATAAAAAAGTCATCTTTAAAATATCGAGTATAGAAAAGGAAAACTGGGATAACGAGCACCTTGCTATGGGGAGCTAAGAAAATAATATCATGAAAAATACTTTCTTATCACAAAATTCAAATAGTTCAGTAAAAATCAAATCATGGAACATAATGATAGAAGACATATACAATGTTTTGTATTTTAGAAAATACATATAGGCAGAAATATATATCCATATATACAGACCAAGAGCATTGTGGCTACTTTGAGAATGCGACTACAATTTATATATGTGCATGTATATCTAGACAGATGTGTATGCTACCTTTATTTGTATTTAGGTGGAATTTCATTTAAAATAAGTTAAAAATAGCATATGTAAGTAGCATTTAGCTTCTGAGAAAATTTATAGAATACAACCATAGCATTAAATGGTATAGAATTGAGATGTTGTTAATAGAAGAGCATTTAATGGTGTATTATGTTCAACATGTTCATAAGAAATCTATAAAGTTGATTGGAATTGGGCAGTGAATGTGCCTATTGAAAGTGCATACATTAAAAAATACTGAAAATAGTGTTGATTGCAGTTACTCACACCCGCCATCTTGATAGCCATTGTCTAGCATCGTGGGAAATCATTTTCCATTCCACTTTTGTGCTCTTTTATCTGTTCATCTTTATACTTTTAGTTAATAGGCTATTTGTTTGAAATTTCCACTATGATTTTCATCAACCCAGTCGTGAATAGGATTTGTCGTCTACTAGCTCTTTTACAATTTATCTATTTGTTTATAATATTTAGTGCCAAGCAATGTAGCTTGATAGACACATAGGTAAATTGTAAAATAACTATTACGAATATACGTAGGAACCACAAGAAACTAACATATGATAAAAAAAAAGTCAGGTTTAAAATATCGAGTATAGAAAAGGAAAACTAGAATAATGAGCAGCTTGCTATGGGGGGCTGAGAAAAATAATATCATGAACACTTTCTTATCACAAAAATCAAATAGTTTAGTAAAAAAGAAAATCAAGAAACATATTGATACAAGACATATAACATGTTTAATATTTAAAAAAATACATATAGGCATAAATATATATCCATACATACAGACCAAGAGCACTGTGGCTGCTTTGAGAATGCAACAACAATTTATATATGGATTTGTATATCTAGACAGTTGTCTATGCTACCTTTATTTGTGTTTAGGTGGACTTTCATTTAAAAAGAGTTAAAAATAGCATATGTAAGTATTATATAGCTTCTAGGAAAATTTCTAGAATACAACCATAACATAAAATGATATAGCATTGAGATGTTATTAATAACAGATCATTTAATGGTGCAGTATGTTCAACATGTTCATAAGAAATCTGTAAAGTTGATTGGAATTTGGCAGTGAATGTGCATATTGAAAGTGCATCTTTGGCGTAACAACCATTAACATAGGAGCAATTGTAGATTAATAGTTCCTCCCCTTCAAATTTATGAGGACAGCAAACATCCAGACTAGATTTTCCCTCAATTGATTGGCTGAGAAGGCTATGAATTCAAACGTTTTGTTCCCTATAGTAATTCCTTGTTTCAGAGTAGACAATATCCTATAGCCAACAAAAGGTTTCAATTCGTACCCTTCCTAACCAATCAATTTATGGAAAATCCAATTTGGATGTTTTCTCTCTTCATAAATTTATAGGAGAGGAGTTACATAGTGAGGAAAAAATATGCTATACACATCTATTTAGATATAGCATGATGCAGGGACTTTCAGAGGTCATAAATTTTGACTCGCATGTCCGTTTGGGATGAAATTTTATAGGTGGATGCATTATGAGGTGGCATGTGGATTCCCAACTGACCCTTAGTCAATTGGCCCCCATTTTGACACTTTTTCGAGGCTTGAAACTTTCATTCTGGCCCTAAAAATTGGCAATTTAGTGTTTTTTTCTAGTTTTTAAAAAGTCATTTTTGTTAATAACTCGAAATGCATGTTTCAAATTTAGGATGTTAGTTGGAAATTCATCCTACCTTATATTTAGCAAGGTTTTGGGAAAAACTGGACTCTCAAATTTTTTCATGCAAAATTCCAAAAATGACAAAATTTGACAATTGTCAAAATCTGCCGAAAAAGGTGATTTTTTGGTTTTTTTGTTTTTCTTTAGTTTTTTGATATAAGAGAGTTTTCTCTCATTGTAGCAGCAGATTTGGTGAATAAAAGAATTTTGTTTTCTATTTATTTTGAATATTTGGCTCTCTTACTTGATTAGTGGAACAATTCTATTGAGTGTATGTTGTTGGCTACATCATTTGGTATTAGAGTGGGAAGATGGTTGGGAGAGGAAGAGGAAGAGGACGTTTTGCCCAGATGCAAAGAGAAATAAAAAATCTACAAACACAAGTAGAAGAACTTACAAAATGGATGGAAAACCAAATATTGGGTAGAGGAGGAGACAAATCTAATGAATATATAGGTCGAGGAGGTGTAGATCAAGATACATAACATGAAGTAGAAGAATTAGAAGGCATGATTTTTGAAGAGAGGATGCTCAGGGCCGTAGAAGGAAAAAATGAAGGGATCAATGTTGATGTTTCAGATTATGCAGCTAGTCTTAAACCATAGGAGTTGATAGATTGGTTGAATGACATGTGGGAAATTTTTTTGAATGGAAATCCATGATAGAGGAAAAGAAGGCACTAAAATTTGCATGCACCAAATTAAAGGGTCATGCAAAGATCTGGTGGGATCATCTTCAAAAGGAATGGACAAGGAAAGGAAAGGATAAGATCAAGACATTGAATAAAATGGAGAAGAATTTGAGAGAAATTTTTTTTCCCATAGATTATGCACAAACCCTTTTTCATAGGTTTCAAAATTTAAAGCAAAACCTCTCTTTTGTGCAAGATTATACAAATGAGTGTTACATGTTGTCTATACGTGTAGAGCATCAAGAAAATGATGAAAAAATGGTTGCTAGATATGTGAATGGCCTAAAATTCTCTATTCAGGATGAATTGGGCATGCATCAAGTCGACAGTAAGGAAGCGTCTTACCAATTGGCTCTAAAGGCTGAAGAAAAAAAAATAGACAATATCATCAAAGGAATAGAGGAGGAAGAAGGGGTACATCAACCCCATTTCGAGGAGGTTCGAATTATGGCAGGGGAGATTCATCACATGGATTGGAAAAAAAAGTAGACACTCGAAAAGATCCTCTGAATCAAGAACGAGGAAGGGGATTTCAAAGAGGTAAAGGTTATGGTAGTGGTAGAGGATGGGAAAACCAGAGAAGGCCTTTCACTTATTTCAGATGTGGAGAAGAAGGTCATAGAGCATTTGACTTCTCAAATTATAACATGCAAGAAAGAAATCAAGGAGGATAACCTAGGGTGAACCTGATTCAAACTCAACATGAATTGGAAGGGACAAAACTAGAGGTTCCACCAGATGTGGGAGAAAGTCTCATGATGAGAAGAGCAATGGTGATTCCAGAGAAGGAGAAAACACAAGCCAAAAGCTTTGATGGTTCATGGCTTCAAACCAATATCTTCAGAACTAGATACACTTCAAGTGGCAAGGTATGTCAAATTATTGTTGATAGAGGTAGTTGTGAAAATATGATTTCTAAAGAAATGGTAGAAAAATTGAATTACACTGTGAAAAACACTCGCATCCATACCGCATTGCATGGTTTAAAAAGGGAAATGAAGTCAATGTTTATAAAAGATGCATAATTAAGTTTAGCATAGGGAAGATCTATTAGGATGAGATATGGTGTGATGTTGTCCCAATGGATGCTTGTCTGTGTGTTATTAGGAAGGCCATGGTAGTATGACAGAAAAAATTCATGATAGAGAGAAAAACACATACACCTTTTGGAAAGATGGCTCTAAGGTGATATCTTTTCCTCTCAAGGATGGAGGAAAAGGTCAAACCATGTTGTCTAAAAGAGATCTTGTTAAATAAATGAAGGTGATAGGGTGTTTTTATGCATTAGTAGTTAAAAAAGGTGAAGAGGAAGACATTTTAGTACCCCCAGAAGTAGCAAAGCTATTGGAAAAATTTGCTGATCTTGTGCCCGATGAATTACCTGATGGTATACCGCCAATGAGAGATATTCAACATCATATTGATTTGATTCGAGGAAAAACTCTACCCAACCAGTTAGCTTATAGGATGAATCCAACACAACATGCAGAGTTGAATAAGCAAGTAACATAACTCATAAGTAGAGGTGTGGTGAGAGAGAGCATGAGCCCATGTGTTGTACCTACATTGTTAACCCCAAAAAAAGATGGAACATGGAGGATGTGCACTGATAGTAGAGAAATTAATGAGATTACCATCAAGTATCAATTTCCTATACCTCGTATGGGGGACATGATGGATGTCCTTGTAGGGGCCAAATATTTCAGCAAGATCGACCTATGAAGTGGCTACCACCAAATTCGGATATGAGAAGGGGATGAGTGGAAGAGAACCTTTAAGACTAGAGATGGATTATATGAGTGGATGGTTATGCCATTTGGGTTATCAAATGCACCAAGCACATTTATGAGATTGATGAACACTATACTATGACCTTATAGTGGTAAGTTTATGGTAGTTTATTTTGGTGATATTTTGGTATTTAGTAATAGCAAAGAAGAGAAACTACAACACTTGAGGATCATCTTTGGTGTGTTAAGGAAGGATAAAATCTATGCAAATTTTAAGAAGTGTAGGTTCATGCAGGACAATTTGGTATATTTAGGCTTTGTCATTTCTAAAGATGGTGTCTGAATGGATCCAAAAAGGGTCAAGGAAATTCGAGAATGGTCTAGTCCAAGTAGCATAACAAAGGTAAGAAGTTTTCATGGCTTGGACACTTTCTATCAAAAGTTCATTTGAAATTTTAGTAGTATTGTAGCTCCTATAACATATTGCACCAAAGGAAGGGAGTTTCTATGGACCAAGGGTGCTGTGGAGAATTTTATGTACTTGAGGCAAAAGGTAACAAAAGAACCTATAATTGCACTACCAGGTTTTGATAAGGTACTTGAAGTAGAATGTGATGCCTCCCATGTGGGAATAGGTGATTTACTTAGCCAAATAGGAAAACCTATAGCTTTCTTTAGTGAAAATCAAAATGAAGTGAGAAAAATTATTCTACTTATGATTTGGAATGTTATGCAATTGTTCAAGCATTGAGACATTGGAGACATTATCTAGTTCCCTAGGAGTTTGTATTGTTTACAGATCATATTGCATTGAGATATGTGAACACACAGAAAAAATTGAATAGTAGGCATGCCAAGTGGGTCTCTTTCTTGTAGGGTTATAATTTTGTGTTGAAGCATAACTGTGGAAAAAAATATCAGGTTGTAGATGTGTTAAGTAGGCATGTTCTTTTGACCACAATGGAAACTGAGGTGATTGGTTTTGATTCCATACAAAAATTTTATGAGCCTAATGATGATTTTTCAAAGATTGTGGAACAATTGAAGGCACCAGTATTTGGTAACTTCAATCACTTAAGGGGTGAATATTTTATGCAAGATGGAAATCTATTTAAAGGAAAAACATTATGCATACCAGCTGGCTCTGTGAGGGAAAACATTTTCAGAGAATTTCATAGTAGTGGGTTGGTTGGACATTTTGGAAAGGACAAGGCAATAGCCTTGACAGAAGATAAATTTTACTAGCCAAAGATCCAAAGGGATATAACTAGGTATGCAACAAGGTGTGGGATCTTACAAGTGGCTAATGGACATTCACAAAATACAGAGTTGTATCTGCCATTACCAGTACCAACTGCACCATGGAAAAGTTTAAGCATGGACTTTGTGTTGGGACTTCCACACACCCAACGAGGTAATGAATCCATTTTTGTAGTTGTTGATAGGTTATCTAAGATGGTTCATTTTATTTCCTATAAGAAAACTAATGATGCAACAAGGATAGCAGAGTTATAAGTTGTTCAACTACATGGTGTTCCAAAGACTATTACCTCTAATAGGGATACCAAATTCCTCAGTAATTTTTGGAGGAATTTATGGAAGAAGATGGGGACCAAGTTACAATTTAGTAGTGCCTATCATCATCAAACAGATGGGTAAACAAAGGTAGTCAATCGAATTCTGGGAATTTTTTTGAGGTGTATTGTTGGAGAAAAGCCAAAACAATGGGACATGGCATTACGTCAAGCTGAATTTGCATATAATAGTTTTGTTAATAGATCAACATGAAAGTCACCTTTCCAGGTTGTGTATGGTAGGAATCCTAAGGTTTTTCTAGATTTGGTACAACTACCAATGAAAGATAGGGTTAGTGATGATGGGGAAGCATTTTCAAAACACCTTCAACAGTTGCAGAAACATGTGAGACAAAAGTTGCAGGATAGTAATGAGAGGTACAAGAATATAGTGGATGTTAGTAGGTGACATCAGGCATTCAGTGAAGCTAATTGAGTGATGGTATATTTTAGAAAAGAGAGGTTTCCTACTGGAACATACCGCAAGTTGAAGTATAGGAAAATTGGTCCTTGGAAAATTACAAAGAAGATCAATGATAATGCCTATGAGGTCAGTTTACCAGATGATCTAGATATTTCTCATGTGTTTAATATTTATAATTTATATGCATTCGATGGTGAGGATGATGTTGAATATAATGAACCAGAGGTGGCATGACACCACCAAATTCCCCATAAGAAGAAGGAAAATATTGCACAAATTCTTGATAAGAAAACCATCAACACTCAGAAAGGGCATTACAACAGGTATTTAGTACAATGGGAAGGATTTCCACCGATACATAGCACATGGATTATAGAGTGGGAAGTGTAGAGTTTGGATCCAGACAAGTGGCAACAGTTCGAAGATACTCAGTTGTAGGAGCTGCATTCTTTTCAACCAGAGGAGAATGATGTAGGGACTTCTAGAGGTCATAAATTTTGACTCAGATGTTCATTTGGGCTGAAATTTTATAGGTGGAGGCATTATGAGGTGGCATGTGGATTCCCAATAGACCCTAAGTTAGTTGCTCCCCATTTTGGCACTTTTGTGGGGCTTGAAACTTTCATGTTGGCCCTCAAAATGGCAATTTAGTATTTTTTTCTAGTTTTTAAAAAGTCATTTTTGTTAATAACTTGAAACGCATGTTTTGAATTTAGGATGTTA
Organism: Sequoiadendron giganteum; assembly: GCA_007115665.2. Classification (NCBI taxonomy): domain Eukaryota; kingdom Viridiplantae; phylum Streptophyta; class Pinopsida; order Cupressales; family Cupressaceae; genus Sequoiadendron; species Sequoiadendron giganteum. The sequence continues at coordinate 553,556,682 of CM021107.1, read as the reverse complement.
GTTGGAAATTCATCCTACCTTAGTTTTAGGAAGTTTTTGGGAAAAAAATGGACTCTCAAAGTTTTGCATGCAAAATTCCAAAAACGGCAAAATTTGGCAATTGTCGAAATCTACTGAAAAAGGTGATTTTTTGGGTTTTTTTTTTTTCTTCAGTTTTTTGGATATTAGAGAGTTTTCTCTCATTGTAGCAAAAAAGTTGGTGAATAGAATATTTTTTTATTTTCAATTTATTTTGAATCTTTGTCTCTCTCACATGATTAATGGCACAATTCTATTAAGTGTATGTTGTTGGCTACATCATAGCAGTGTGTATATAAATATATATATACATGTGTGCATATGGATATATATATATATTTGGTTATATGTGAGTGTTTAAAAATGTGTGGACAAAGGGGAAATTCAATGCATATATGTACTTAATCATTTTTATTCTTGTTGATGTATTCCCTAGTTTTTTAACAATATTAAAAGTGGATTTCTATCCTTGTTCTTGTATCCCATGTTGTTTGATTAATATTAAAAGTGGAATGGTTATAGATTGATATTTCTAAGTTATCTACCAATTGGAATATGAATGATGCAATACATTAATGTTTTTTTCTAATTGTGAAATAGAGTTGTCAATTAGTCAATTCAAATTATATTTTGTGCCTACAAAAAAGTCCCCAGAACTATGTCTACAAAAGTGGGCTCCATGGATGGGTCTCCAAAGCCCCCCAGTATTGATTTGTTGACATCCCCCGCTATTTCCAATTTGGGGTCTGGTTCTTAGGGTATTGCCCATTGACCTTCAGATCCTGATTCTGTAAGTAAAAAGTTCCTTTTTATTATACCTGTCATACATTTGGTGTCATTGTTTCTAGTTTTACTTCGGTTAAAGGTGTATACACACATGGATGAACTTGAAAAATCATATATATATGCAAGGAGATACGTATTTATATTTTATAGCATACAAAAACATCCCTTTCATGTATATGTATATGTATATTTATACATACGTATATATATACATATATGTATATGTGTATGTATATGTATGTGTATATGTATATATATTTGTATATGTATATGTATATATGTATGTGTATGCATATGTATATGTATATGTATATGTGTATGTATATATATATATGCATATGTATATGTATGTGTATGTGTATGCCTATGTGTATGTATATGTATATGTATATGTATATGTATATGTATATATGGATGTTCCTGTTAGTGATGATTTGATCAAGTTTTTTATTGGTGGTGTGGAGCTTCATAGTTGCGTGGGTTGGCGGTGGTGGGATTGGTGGCTTCGATACACAAAAGTTGAATGGCAAGTGTTTTCTCACACAAGGGTTTTGCATCCTACCATTGTTGTTAGTGTATATGTATATGTATATGTATATGTATATGTATATGTATGTGTATATTTTTATGTATATGTATATGTATATGTATATGTATATGTATATGTATATGTATTTGTATGTATATGCATATGTATATGCGAAAGCTGAATGGTAAGTGTTTGCTTGTGCAAGGGTTATTGTATCCTATCATTGTTGTGTGATGTCGGCAGTTGAAGTAAATGCGATATTCAATGTCCTAGCATGGGACCCTATAGTTTGATTAAGTTGTCTTGTCAAAAGAGTTCACTATGATAGATCAGATATATAGACAATAGATTCCCACGTACTTTGTCATCATGTGATGTACTATGCAACTCAATGAAATTCCTCATCAATGTTTCATAATGTTCTTGGTTAGAGGTTTCTGTATAGCACATGAATCCCTCGCAACGCACAAAAAAAAAAGGACGGGAGGGCCCACATCGTGTGTGGTGTGGTTTTTGTTTTAATACCAATTATTTTTTCTTATGTAAATAGATGCCCACACAAATTCTTATATACAATTGGCTTCCACAAAAAATAACTTTCAACTAGTTGTGTGCATCCAATATTGTACTGTTCTAAATGGGGGATGTAACAATTATGAAATAGTGAAAATGGTTATCACAAAAAATCTGTAAAATCATTTTGTACATATATTTCTATATATTCCAATGTTCACACTATGTTATTTGTTTTGTGATCATCCATAGATATGTACATTTATATACACATGGATATACATATATATTTTGTTACATGTTTCAGTAATTACTACTTTAAACATATCTATGGCTATACATGTATATTGATATGTGCTAATATGGGTGAGCTTGCATGTATACTCCTAGGATGTGTGAGTACATTCAAGTTCCACAACGTGATCAATTGTTGATTTTAAAAAGGCTTAAAACACCAATGAAATCATTTGTACGAAGCATCATAAAAAATACATGTAGCAAAGGCTATCTACATCAAGCATAGGTGCAAGCCTACCTATTGAAAATATTCCCTTACAACACCCATTGGAAATGGTGGATGCCACCCCTTATATACAATCTCAGAACAACCCCCCTAATACACCAGGACAACAACAACACTTGAAATAAATATTCAATGATTGCTACCTTTCTATGGTAAAGCGGTTCTGCCAATGCATAGATGCACCTTCAAACCTTTCTGTATGTCAAATATGTAGTAAAAACTACATAGGGATACACACTAGCACATCAGGGCTAGCAACAACATGTGTAAGATGCTATTCTGAAAAAGGCACCCACTGCTTCAGCTATACCAATAGAATGGACCCAGGCCCACAACCATTGTTGCTAAAAAATATGACATAGGTTGAAGAAATTCTTATTGCTAGGGTGGCTCTAGTTTTACAAGTGTCCCATAGTAGAGGAGGTCAATTTAAATATAGTGGTCACACGATAAGCTTTCCTTAAGATATCTCGAGCATAGCAAAGTTTTTCCGCATCGATTGCAAGACCTTTAGGTTGTTATCATTTGACACACCACTATTGAAGGTGGTAATTACGATTGCTATGTTAATAAACACCATGTTATGGATGCATTGAAATACAAAATTCAATATGAAAAATACTACGATGATGTTGACATTGATATTGAGGCTCTTAATATGTTACCTGATGTTGTTGTTGATGTCTCCAATTTCTTGCATATAATAGAGAAAGTTTCTGATGAAGAGATAATACCATCAACCAGCTCAATAGATGTTGCTCCAGATGAAAATGGATCTTCAAAATTTTCATCGTTTATCCCTTCCTTTCCAAATTCTAGACGAGAGCTCGAAGCAATCAAACAAGTATTATAGATTGAAAAAAAAGAGAACAATATTTTATGTCGGCTTGAAATTAGCTCTTCTCCTATTAATGAATACAACACTGCAGGTTTATTTACAATGGCATTCCCAACATTGTTTCTCGCAGGAGAAGCACTTCTCCTCCAATCGAGGAATGCTAAAATTCACTTTCATGAATATGCCCTCCACTTAATGAGATATTTTGACCACAAATTTGGAAAACATGTCAAGTTTAGGTATTTCCTCTACAGCTTGATAATGAGACATCACAACCAACAAATATCTTGTCTTTGGTAGAGCGGATCTGGAAGATAAAATCCCCTAGTTGTTGTCTTCATTGCATGAATATCTTCAAGTTTCTCTTGATGGCTAGATAGCTCTGTAGTTGATGTGCTTTGGGGAATCGTTGCATGACACCCATTCTTTTTGGACCTCTTGCAAGGCCCAAATATCTACAATGATTGAAAAACATGGCATACCTAACCTTTTTTTCACTTTGAGCTGTGCAGACACAAAATGGGCTGATTTGCAAAATGTTTTATCTTTTTTTCCTTGTTTGGAAATGGAGCCTTCCAAACAGACACTAATAGATAGTGTTGTTCAGAATCCACATATAAAGTCTTTATATCTGCATCATAGATTCTTAAATTTCCATGAAGAGGTGATTGAAAGGTTTTGCATGCAAAAGATTATTGGTACAGATATGAATGGCAGCGTTGCGGCTCTGCACATGTGCATTGTTTTTTATGGCTTCCAAAAGCCCCCAACATTAACAATCTTGATTGGTCGAATCACCATGATGTTACCATGGCAAGGAACTTTTTTGATAGATATGTTTTAGCTTAAAATCCATGTTGCCCTACACAAATATTGCTCAGAATGTATCACTGTTCTAAACAAAATTTGTGCTTGCTTTCCATGAAGCAAATTATTTCCAATGATCCAATAATATATTATGAAGAGTTGCTAAATAGAGTTCAAAGGCATACAAAATTCTCCGAATATACTTTTCTAAGGAAAAATGGAGAGAAATTACAATGTCGGTATAAAGCACCTTGGCAACAACAACTTACCTTTGCATTGAAATTTGATGTTGACTCTAAAAAATCATACAAGCTAGCTAGAAATGATGATCGCCTAAATATTCATAGCCCACCCATGCTTGCAATCTAGTGTGCCAATGTTGATTGTCAACCAGTTGTTTCTAGGAAAATTGTTTTAAATTATATTTCGAAATATTTAGCTAAATATGAGACGAAATCATAAAATTATCTTGATATGTTGAAAATACTTGTAAATAAAAATATAGTTGAGGATAGAGCACTACTTGCATATCAAAAATTAATGATGAATATTCTTGTGGAGTGTGACATCTCTACACAAGAGACATGCCATATGTTATAGAAATTACCTCTTCTCACTTGAAGCCGGCAATATATTCATTTGAATGTTGGCAAAAAAATTATGGTTACGTATTAATAAAGATGATGTTGATTAAGATGTGCCAAGAAATTATATTCATTGCTATATGCAAAGGCCTCTAGAGCTAGGTGGTGTATCCCTAATTGACTCGGTCCACTTATATACACATTTAGAGTGGTTTAAAAAGGCCAAATGGAAACTGAGACAACAACCTACAATTGTCCTTGTGTATCCGTTGTTCAAGACTGTTCCTGTTGAAGATACAAAAATATTTGAGACATTTTGTTGGAATAAACTCATGTTATACAAACCTTTCTGAAACATACAAATAGATATAGGTATTTCCAAACAAGAGATCATACAAAATTGGAAAGGTTTAAGAATAGCTGGTTATCATCCTTGGCATTTTATTAGGCTTCAACTTGTATCCACAATTGAAGAAGAACATGGGAGTGATATTGATGATTATAGCCATCGACCTTCTATGGATGAATGTGAATGGGAGGTTTTCTCTCGGCTTGGTGTAACTACTAAATTCAGTATAAATCAGCTCCAAGTGTTGGGTAGGCAAGACTTTGATATGAACCATTCATGGAATACAAACCATGTGCCTAAACAACTTCATAATATTGCTTTGCAGCTCATCCCATCAACCACAACACAACATGAGCAACCTATGATATAGTTTTTTCCTATAAATACATCATCTCATCAACTTTAAGCAAAGCAAAAATTGCCTCTCCAAATCATCTAGTCCCATCGCATACAACCTTCCCCCAAAGGTCCTCTCTACATGATCATTCAAGGGATGGCTGGCACTAGAAAATCATTATTTATAAATTGTATTAGACAACAAATAAACGAATCTACTACTAGATCCAATAGCTCCTTGCTCACATTACCCCCCATAGGTGTTGCTGCGTACAAAATATGTGCCTCCATAATCCATACGGCCCTTCAAATTTTGATAAAGGATATGAATCCTTTGCAAAGTTAGTCATTGACAATATTCCAAGATCAATTTAAATATATTGAATAAATTTTGATAAATGAAATGAGTTTTCTAGGCCAAAAGTTGTTGTTGAAAATAGATAGCCGATTGCACCAAGCATTCCCCAATAACCAGAGGGAGCCTTTAGGTGGTGTTTCTATTATCCTTTTCGGTGACCTTGCTCGGTTGCCACCTGTCATGGATACCCCTATTTATGCTTTGCACTCATTAACAATAGCCTTATGAGATAGTTTCACAGTCTTGGTCACAATGGACACTATTTTCCGTCAAAAAGGAGATAGCCCTTCCCAACAAAAGTTTCAAGAAATCCTTCTCCATATAAGAAATGGTGAGGCTCTCCATGATGAATAGGAAGAGCTTATGAAACAAATAAATAAAATTATATCAGCCACAAAAAGAGAATAATTTGATGTTTCTACATATTTTTTTACCACAAATGACTTAGTTCTATTTCCGAACAAAAAAATGATTAAAGAGTTAAACCTGCCCATAGCCATTAGCATTTCTCGAGTAGCATATAAAAAAACATCTGATCATGGACATGATGACTAGCTTCTCCCAGAATTGCTACTATGTGTTGGTGAATAGGTGATGCTAACAAAAAAATTATGGATACAAGCTGGCCTAGTTGATGGATCCCTTGGACTTGTTAGAACTATTGTGTATAATGCACATTGGAAACGACCAGATCCACATAAATATGTTGTTTGCTTCCAAAGTTACATTGGCCCACCATGGGACCCAGGAAACCTGAGAGACATCCCCATCCCAGCTATAACTCAGGATAGTCGAACACAAATTACACTCACCATGGCATGGGGAATTACAATATATAAAGCATAAGGGTTAACATTAGATAGAGAAATGATAAACATAGGCAACAAAGAGAGGCAAGGGTTGATTTTAAAAACTATCTCTCATGTTTAATAAATTGAAATACTCTGCATTGAGCCAACATTCTCATTTGAGAAATACTCCAGACTTAGCAACAACAAATACATTGCTCAATGTCACAACATAGAGACCCGTTTGGACCAAATCCAACCCCTGGAAAATGCTTCCCCCCCTAGCCAATCCTCCATCTTATACAAAATCCTTCAGAACAATTATTCTCACATTTGGTCTAGATTGTATATCATCCTCTTTTCAAGGATTTCTAAGTTAGATTTTATAGAAGCATACCATGTAATAATCTGTGCAAAATGGGTATAATGCCAAACATGGATAGAGATACTACGCAATAATAAGTAGAGGAAAACAATTGTATAAGCCAGTGCCATATTTTGATCATCCCATTTTATTAAAGTATATATTCCACTACTCGACAAACATGTTCAACAATATTTTTTTGTATTTCACTAATTGGTTTTAAATTTGTGAAGAATTTTTTTACCTTTTTATATCTTTCTCTTTTGGCTTTATTTTTGTATTCGAGGTGATCCACGCACAAGGAGCTTGTATTCCCTAAAGACGCACAATACACCACGTGGTGGTTGCGTGTGTCTCAATGGTCAATCTCTCTATAATCAAAATTCGGGCCACGTGTCGATATGGTAGACATTTTCTCACTTCCAATTTTCACAGAGATGAGATTATCCGCCCTTCCGACACGTCATCCTTTCATGCCATGTAATTTTATAAAGGGAATGTTCAACTTAGAGTATGTCATAATGCATTGTAACTTTTTCTAGTAAAGGGATGAGAGTCAGTGTCGCCAAAGCCACTTGGGTGACCAGTAGGGTTTTTCTAGACTCTCTTCTAGGATTAGAGCGATTACAAGGGCTAATCCTGTTGAAATATCTAAATGACATAAATGTGGTAGCTCAAAGTTGATGAGTAGGATTTAAATGACCTAATAAAAGATCTAGAATCGGATTTCCAAGCTATCGGATTTGGACATCTGGCAGTCATTAACTCTAGAGGATGTCAGTGCTTTCATTTCACGGTGGCTATATATTGAAGATGGCAACATGGAGCAAGGGTTCTTGAATTTTTCCCATTGGAAAAGTTTTCTTTAGTTTTCTTAGTTAATAGAAATATTTCTTTTAAAATTTCATAGAACACTACTTCACTCTAGCATGTTATGTCTATTTTATGATCAAACTATTATCATATTGGAATCCGATCTTTATTTTAAATTTCATTTGAATCTGAAATGTGAGTTATTCTAAATAAATATTTGAAACTGTGCATGATATGGTCTTTATCAATATTTCTCTCTTTATAGATTCATCCAGAACAAAAGACTATATCTTGCTTGATCTGAATAGTTTTGGTTATCGGATTTTCATGTTGTTTGTGTGTATGACTAAATTTTAAGATTTATAGACTAGACTATGTAATTAGACTTCTCCATTTTCTTTGGAAGGTTATATTTTTGTCATGATATGCTATATTAAGAGGAAGGGTTTTTATTTATTTTGAATGTTTTTTTTGTTAAATCTGGAACTTCTATGTCTGGTTTAGATCTTAATACGCATTTCCTAAGGGTTGCTTGAATGACTACATTTGTGCATGTATCGAGCCTCTACTATTTGTTCTCCTCCTAACAATGAAGGGAAGTGGTGTTCTTTGTCTCTCATATCACTCATAGAGGAAAGCTTGTGACTTTGAAATGTTGTAAAAGCGTTGGCACATAGCCATTTTTAATGTTTTACTATTTACATTTCCTTTTCCTTTTCCCAAACTCAGAGAAGAGTTGGCTTTCTATAAAAATCCCAGAGGTATTCAGTGAGGCACATATTGTCTCACACTCGTTGAATTTCCCATAAGAATATCGGAGAGTGGCAATATTTTATTATCAATGGTTCTTTTTCTGGCATGCTTGATGGGACCTATTCCAAAAGTCTGATTATAGGTTAGAATTATCTCTAGATCAAAGCAGAGGAAAGAAACTAGAAGTTTCATGCCCAAGTTCAAACAAGAGCATAATCAAAGAGTAAATTTTAGTACTCTCAGTTACAAACCTCGATACCTAGGAGAAGAAGATTCATAGGTTTTGTATCACCTGTGAGAAGTAGAAGAGTAAGAAGTAGGAGTTTGGAGTTTAGAGATTTATCTACTTCGCTTGGAGGCCGAAGTTTCCAAATAAGAATACCAGTTTATCCAATTCACAGGAATATTTTATCTATGGCCCATATGCCCCCTCCTGCTCCTAGAAAATTTGTAACTTGGGATAGTGGTAGTCCATTACAACCACTTGCTCTGCCTAATGTCTGGCTCGCCATCCCCGCTAATTCCCTCAAGGCTATTCCAAAATTTTTTGGAGAGGATTCTAAAACCCCTTCTAAACAACTTCAAGATGTGGCAGAGGTATGTAGGGTGCACAATATCATGGAGGAAAATATTGCTATGAGACTATTGGCTGCTTCTTTCAAAGGGAAGGCTCAAGACCGGTACAAATCCCTAACTTCTAGTTCTATCAGCTCATGGGATGAGCTCAGACAAAAAAAATTTGAACGCTTTTCAGAGAAGGGAGATCATTCTTCATTGTTGCATCAGCTAATTACTATCAAGAGATCCTCGCAAGAGGCTATGAGTGAATTACACCAAGTTTAACAAAACCTAGCAGAGATTTGAACTACTGCATGACCTCTAGTTGCTATGGTGTTCATGTTATTTTTGAAGGCCATCAACTCAGATATCGTGGTCCAGATAACTTCCATGGGAGGGGATACTCTACCCATTGCCTACAAGTTGGCAGTCCATGCAGAGAATAGTTTTATAGATGCAAGAAAGCTTTCACCACGACATCCAATGCCTATTTTTCCTAAAATATTAGGCACTCTGCTTTGAGAGGAGTCCTCTTGAAACATTCTAGTGACCCAAACAATGAGCCCAGATCCACCCTAGTTTATGTACGTATATCCTATCGTACATCCAAGCACATCAAGTTCTTCCTTTGTAGTGGAGGACCTTAACGATATTAAAATCCTGATGCAATCTTTTGCTAATGAGCTAGTTTTCATCAAGTGGTAGCAAGCAGCTCCTTCAAAGCAAGCAACTCAGACATACCAATGGGGTAGATCTTTCTATCAATAGAATCAATAGAGTTCATATCAAGGACCTTCAAGTCGGGGAGGTCAGCAAGTAGCTTTTGCCAACCAAATAGTCTCGGTTACTATATCATTGCAAACTGTCAAAGATAGCCATAGCAAAGATTTGGTTCAAGGCCAAAACAACTTGGCGGATGATGAAAATGCATGGTGTTTTCCTTGCAATGATAGCCACATGCCTCAAAATTTTCCCAGAGGAAAATTACAACAAAGAATAGCAAAGCAGAGGAATAAAGGCGTACAACCCACCATAGAAGAATACGAGTCTCTTGAGATGGAGAATGCCCGATTTAGAGTGCAAAGGCAAGGAATGTTTGTAGAACAAGAGCTAGACATAGCACCCAATCAAGTGATTTTCTCTTGGATGGAAGAACAAGACACATTTTTTATGAATGAACCCCCAATAACCAGCACTCCATAGGTAAAGTCAGATTATAATACTAGATCCAAGAGAAGACTCACCACGGAATACATGCCATAGTCTCTCCCTTGTTCCTAGCCTCATTAGCCACCATCATCTGAGAGACAACGGCCCCAACAAAATATTCAACCAACTATTCAGCTGACTCTACAACAATAGATTCTGTTAGTGCCTGAAAAATTGCTTGATAAGACATTGAATCTGTTCACAGCGGATCACTTTCCACAAAAGCCCAAGGCGATTCCACCATTCAAACCAAAGATTCAGCTGATCATAACACTTAACTTGGTGGATTAGATGAAGAAGGTTCCTACTAACGTGTCTCTATGGGACATAATATCCATCCTAGAGCAAAATTCATTGGTTGAAGGAGCACTAAATAATGAAGAATCAAGGTTGCACATGGACAAAGCTCTACCATGCGATCTGAATAAAGAGAAATTCCTGACATCGAATCCTCAAATTCCAAAGGCCATAGCTTATATGAATGACACAAAGAAAGAAAAAGAGGGAGAGGTAAGAAAGACAAAGCCAACTCCTTTCTTTTTAACATTAATTGTGGGGGATAACCCTCTACACAATAATATGATTTACTCGGGAGCCAGTACGACAATCATGCCAAAGCAAGTGGTTGATGCCTTAAAGATCAAGTATGAACCTTTGGAAAATGGAATCATGTAGTTGGATGGAAAGAAGGTCCCAATGGTCGATAGGATTAAAGATTTAAACTTAACCCTTTTTTGTGTCCAAGCTAGACAGTCTCACAAGAGGTGTTAATTATCGACTTTCCCTTGGTCTTCAGGATGTGTCTCTCTAGAGATTTTATTGCAAATCTGGGCATATATTTGGCACTAGATTGGTCCCATTTGATTTTAAGAACCAAACATAGAGAAAAGATGAAGATTCTTTCAAAATCTTTACATTCTGAACACATAACGGATAGTGTTCTTTTATGTTTTGAGGCCGCTCATACTTCCTTTTCAAGGAAAGAAGGGTATTGCGTTCAAATGTTGGAAGATGAAGAATATACAAGCACATGGACCCCCAAAGAGGAGTTCCTCCTTAACAAATTCATTGAATTTGACCCATTTAGCAATTTCCATGCCACGGGACTAGGTAGTTATGTCATATTTGATGATGACACAGTCCATCTGAAGCTGAAAAAATATTGGGTAAGCTATGATGATCTAATGGATAATCGCTTGTGGACCCTATACTTTGATGGTGCAAAATTCAAAGTTAGTTTTGGGACAGGAGTCCATTTTCTATCTTGGACAGGATCCGAGCCCCTTAAGGCTTATCATTTATAGTTTTCATGCTCAAATAATGATGCAAAATATGAAGCATTAATCCACGATCTTTCCCTTGCCGAGTGGATGGGTGCGAAAATATTGCAAGCATTTGGAGATTCTAAGCTGGTAGTAAGGCAAGTTTGTGGCTAGGTATTGGCAAAAAATACTAGGATGAAGGCCTATAGACATCAGATATGGGACTTAATTGAGGGTTTTGAATTTTTTAGCTTGCAAGTTATTCCTTGATCCATGAACGATGTAGCAGATCATATGGTTTCCATTGGGTCGTAGTTTGAGCCTATTTTTGAATCTAAACAAAGTGCAGTCTGCATTATTGTTCGACTGACAATTCCTGAAAATGACCAAAAGTGGCAAGTATTTGAAGATGATTCCCAAATAGCCACCTTCATTCAAAAATCTGAATGACCTTTCGACTGTTTGAAATCAAAATTCCAAAAATCCAAAGGACAGGTCATTCAGCTAAAGGGCAACAAACTTCCTCGGGGTTTGATTTCCCTCAAGAATCTTTTTGATTGTGAAGATGTGAGGAATGGAAAGTGAAGGTTCACAGCGGATGAAAAGGATTTTGAAGAGTTAGATGTAGGTAATTACATAACACTAAAGGTCAGAAAAATGTATAGTGGGAAGACATAGAAAGGATGAAGAGTTTATGCTCTAAGTATGAAGGAGTTATAGCATGAACCTACGATGATCTAAGAGGGTATGAGCTTGGTATAATTCAGCATACCATTGACTTGGTGGAGGGGTCAAAGCCTTTCTGGCAAAAGAAAAGGCATGACAATCTAATGGTCGAAGCATTGATGGTGCAAGAGATCACTAAATTGATCGAATCTCAAATCATTTATTCGATTAAACACTCAACTTGGGGGTCTAATATGGTACTGGTTCAGAAGAAAAGTGGTGACATTAGTCTTTGTGCCAATTTATGGGACCTGAATAAGGCTTCGCTAAAAGATCATTATCCTTTGCCATCCATGGAGTAGATCTTGAAGAAAATGGCCGGATCAGAGATGTTCTCATTACTCGATGACTTCTCAGGTTACAATCAAGTATTGGTTAATGAGAGTAACCAACACAAGATGTCGTTTACCACCAAGTGGGGCACGTTCATATATATAAAGATGCCCTTCAGACTCTCAAATGCTGGTGTGACCTTTCAAAGAGCCATGTACATCACTTTTCTAAGATTGATCAATTCAATCATTCTGATTTATCTAGATGATTTGACCATCTTTTCAAAAGTTGAGGTTGATCACTTTGATCACCTCGAGCAGATTTTTCAAAGGTGCCAAAAGTTTGGGATTTCTTTAAATCCAAAAAAATGTGTATTCAGAGTACCTCAAGGTAAACTTCTTGGTTTTGTTGTGTCTAAGGAAGGAATTACAAAAGACTCTGAAAGAGTCAAATCTATATTGGATTTGCCTTTGCGAGTGAACCAAAAGGGGTTAAAATCTTTCTTAGGAAAGATTAATTTTGTTAGTCGTTTCATTGCTGACTTTGCGGGCATCGCAAGGCTCATCACCTTGATGCTAAAAAAGAATATAATTTTCAAATGGACTTCTAAAGGAAAAGAAGCTTTTGAGCAGATAAAGAGGGCTATTTCGATTGCTCCGGTATTGGCCAATCTAGATTTTTCTAAAGATTTCTTATTAGATGTATACAGCGACCAGCATAGCATAGCTTTTGTGCTCACTCAAAAGGGTGAGAAGGATAATGGAGGCATCTAATTTATTTTATTTTGAGAACCCTCAAAGGTTATGAGGTCAGATATAAATTTATAGAGAAGCAATCTTTTTCCATTGTCGAGAGTCTCAAAAAGTTCTAACACCTAGTGCCAGCCAACAAGATCACTATTTTGGTCACTCACCCAAGTGTAAGGGAATACATCACCGTGGGAGAGATAACCAAAAGGAGAGACAATTGGATCACTAAGATCCTAGAATATGATGTGGAAATCAAGCCAACTAAGTTGGTGCGTGGAAGAGGCCTATGTGAATATCTTGCACAAGAGTCAGGTTCCGAACCCGACAAAGAAATTGATAAAGTTTTTTCAAATCAATTTGAATCCGAGGAATCATGGGTAATGTATTAGATGTTATACATGCAAAAGGGATATTACCCGATAGCTCTCCCCTCCCAAAATTGAAGATTCTATCGACTGCAAGGCACTAGGTATGTGCTGGTGGAAGGGACTTTGTTTACAAGAAACTATGACAGAGTGTTGCTCCGATGCTTAGACAAATGCTAGTTGGACAAGGTTCTATCAAAATTCCGTAGCAGTCCCGAGGGAAGACATTTTTCTACTAAAACCACCGCTCTAAAAATTAGTCAATCAGGATACTATTGGCCTTTAATATTTTTGAAAGCGCACCGTTTGGTGCAAAAATGCACTTAGTGCCAATTCTTTGTTGGAAAGAGGAAGAATTCTACTTTTCCTTTAAGTCCCATTGTAATTGAGGAACCTTTTTCTCAGTGGGGTTTGGATTTTTTCGAAATGATAAATCCTATCTCAAGTGCTAGTCTTGAATGGATTCTCACAATGACTTATTATTTCAAGAGATGAAAAGAAGCCATCGCCCTGAAAGGCACTATAGAAAGTGAGAATTTTAACTTTATATAAGGGTTGGTGACTATGTTCGATTCACCAAAGACTATCATATCCGACAATGCTAGGGCCTTCGTAGGTTCAGAGCTGTCAGATTTTTCCATTGGGAATGAGATCTACCTTAAAACCTCTTTGAATTATTACCCGCAAGGAAATGGTCTAGCAGAGTCAACAAATAAAAACCTAATTAGGTTAATCAAGCGCATTGGGTCCGAATGGCAAAGGGAATGGCACAAACATTTGTGGGCCACTCTTTGGGTAGAATAAATCACATTGAAACAGATCCTAAAGACATCTCTTTATGAGTTAGTCTATGGAAAGGAGGTAGTTTTTCTTGTCTCTATGGAACTCCTTGCATTATAGTTACTTAAAGCCCTAGAAATAGAGGAAAATGGTGGAATGGAGGTACTGATAGTTAAACTCCTCGAATTGGAGGAAAAAAGAGAAAAATATTTTGAAGATATGATCTGCCCCCAATGAACGGTCAAGCGATGGTTTGACACAAAGACTTCTAACCCAGATTTCTAGGAAGGGAGATTGGTCCTAAAATATGATGAGCACACTGCAAAACCAGGACAACACACCAAATTTGAGGCATTATGGAAGGGCCCCTTCCAAATCAGTGCGTGCAAATAAATGAATGCATAAAAATTAGAAGATATGGAAGGTAATGATTTGGGGATATTGATAAACAATATTCATCTGAAACCATTCCATTAAAGTACGACATTCTTTAAATTTTTCATTGATATGTACCATATGTAAAAAAAATGTAAAATCTTTTAGGTTTTAGATTTAAGAATAAATGAGAAAGTAGAAGAATTACAAAAAGCTATTATATATATTGTATATTCTTTATCAAATTTACAATATGGGGATAGCCTGAGGGTCAAATTTTAGTAGAAAAGCTCTTTTGAGAAAAACCCAGAAGAGGGTATTCAAGCAAAATAGAAAAAGAAAGATAAAATGGAGGCATTTTAAGAAAAAATTAAAAGGAAGGCCTCCAGCCATTGTTATAGGGAATTTTTTCCCACAATCGCTTTTATTTTTCTTTTTCTTCTTCTTCTTCACTTGCAGGCAGCATGAACAAAATTCACAAACACTGACCTCATTATGCATGGTTGAAGATGACAAGCTCAAACTATTTCTTGAAGTCGTACTAAGTAGGAGCTTCATCAATGCCATACTCCTAAAGGAGATAAGTAGCAGTAGGTAGAGACAAGGCATGGTGGCTATTCAGGTCCATGGTGCGAAAGTCATTGAGAAAGGGAAGCTAAGGCATGTCCATGCCATGGTCAACGAAGTTGTGAAGGTCCATCGTGTTGGGAGTGTCGATGCCAGGGATAGCAACTTGCACTATTTCACCAAGGCGTTCCAGCAAAGAAACATCGAATATGCAGTGACACAACTCAACTATCTTAGTCTTGGCAACATTTAGGTCTACCAAAGAAGCCACGAAGTGGGATAGGACGTTGCAATTGGTTCTCATCTAGTTATCGTCTTGAATGAAGTCCATGCCAATGACCCACTGAAAGGTATTTACCCCTAGGCAGTCACACCCCTTCACCAAGTGCCTAATTATCTCACCCGTAATCTCCCCAGTGAAGGCATATTGTGGCCTATGCGGGAGGAGATGAATAGGAGTATCCAGACTAGTAGACATGGTTGGAGTAGTATAGCAAAAGGCAATATTGTAGACAGAAAAAAGATAGCTAAACCATGAAGTTTTGATTTTTCGAATGAATATAACCTTGAGGTGGCATAGCTATTTATAGAAAAGAGGTGCTAGAATGCCTAAACAACTGAGGTTCTATTTTTTGCCAGATAGTAATGGGGAAATGTCAAGATAGTCGGTGAACGGAGAATAAATCATACAAAAAATCTGTCATAAGGTTTGAGAATTAATGTTTGGGTATTGAGAGTAAATTCCCATATAGGCCAATTTTTGACATTTGTACTTGGCCCTCATCAGCGTTAGCCATCTTGCGTAAGTGAGAGGACATGGATTAATGTGCTAATTCTTGACAGATTAGTGAGCTCATCTTTTTCAAGGGCACTTCGTATCACTAAGCAAAGATTGACATAAATAATGACACTGACCTCGAGGCAACACATTTATTTGAGAAAAGAGGCTTTGAAAAGGAATGTACTAAATTCATCTTTGTAGAGTTTTGGCATTCCCAAGGGATACAGATCCTCTACCCACACATATCTCCTTGTTGGCAGCATTTAGTGGACCAACGGTAACGGCTTAGCCTTATCTACATGTACTTCTTGGGAAATTAATTGGACGAAAAGTAGATTTTTCCAAAGAAAGCAAAGAGCAAGTGGCTGTTTTGGTAAAATTCTCTACAAATTTTGAAGCAACCATGGTGGAACCAACAACGACTGGGAGAAGAGCTGAACCTGCACCAAGAAGGCCCATTTTCACCAATAATTTTGGGCAAAAATCGTTTGCCAATGCTCTAGTGCTTGAGGATTGACCTTTCAAATTCTATAAAAGGGTGACGATAGATAGGCGTGTTAAAAGGGAAGTGATGTGAGATGTTGCCAAAAAAAATTTCGATCCCAGGTTGGTGAAGAATTCTAAAAATCTCAGACAAGGAGCTTTTCAAAGAATGAAAGATCATAATAACTTTGAGAGTTTCACCTCTCGGCTCTAGAATTGAGGGTTGTCGCAGTTCATGATACCTATCATACACCCATGCCCAAAATTGGTGCATGCATACGCTAGAAGATTCGATGAAGAAATCGAGACCATCACATGCAACACAATAAAGGTCATAAAATTTGATCCAGCTATACGAGAGATGTTGTGTATCCCTCTCAACTGGCATATCGATATGTTTGTTGAAGAGAATATGGAGACCTACTAGGAGGAATCAAATGAAAGGGAGAGTTTCTATCATCGTGAAACAGGGGAAAGACCAACCAGAGGCCATTTTTTTTTTCCTTTGGCATTCAAAATGTTCCTAGAGAGAACACATGACCTTTTTCTCAATGGTAGTCTGGATTTTCAGTCTGGACAATGATGAGGATGTCCACTCTTTTTAGATGGCCTTGCTTTTGATACTCAAACATGAGCGGGAGCAAAGGTATTTCAATTTTTCCGATGTGATAGTTGCCAATATGTTGTTGTAGCTAAAAATTTAACAAGTTGAATCTAAATTTAGGTATTCTTCTTTCTTGGTCCATTTGATCCTACATCAGAACTTCAGGTTTTTAGAAAGAAATTTTCCTATATCTAGGTTAGACAAGGAGGGTTTAATTCAACCAATTTTTGTATGGAATTATGTCCTGTCAAGGACAAGTAGCTATTATTGGTTTGTACACCTTTTTTTGAGACCAGTATTACAAGAGTTGTTACCATGGTCTAGTAACCACTTGTCTCCCGAAGTTTTGATGTGGATTAAAAACTCATCAACCCTGGTGGATTATTTCTTTGGGGAAGATTTTACATCTATAAGATATCATGGTTTTGTTGGAGAACCTTTCTGAATCCCTAGATTTGTAATGGATTGAGTTTTCACATTGGAGGCATGCCGATAGGAAACTCTTGCCAACGTGTATAGGAGAGGAAGGAACAAAACAAGGTTGTATCTGCTCCCCCTCTCCATTACAAAAAATGGGGTAGTGCTGGAGAAGCATAAAGCACAAAATGAATTGACTAATTTTTTGATGGCTCTGAGCTTAGTCCTCATATGTGATGAATGGGACTATAGTCCATCAAGGCAACTTCCCTTGAAGCATGAGGCATAGGTGTAAGTGGAATCTAAGAGAAACCCAATCTAGGAGAGGCCAGATTTGTACGTCAATTTGGATCTTGTACCGATGAAGAGGCCGAAGTGGTTGAGTTTATATACGCCACAAGGAATATATCAGAGGGAGATTCTGATAGGGAAGACCTTAAAAAATCAGATGAAATGGTGAGGATGGTTAGAATGCAAAATGGTAGACTTGTGGAGGTTCTAACAAGAAATGGGAAAAACTCACAAGAAGCTTGAGGAATTTTAGCCATATGAAGAACAGTTCACAAACATTTATTATAAGGAGGTTGCTTCCGAAAAAAAAAATCTAGAGTCTAGCCATGAAGTAACAGAGGAACAACTTCCCTGCCATACCCCCGGACCTCAGGAGTCTGACAAGGGAAAGAGCTCTAAGTAAAGGAATTTAGAGGCAATATCCTCCACTAGTTTCCAAAGCAAAGGAAAGAGAACTCGACTGTCCCTAAGAGGATTGACCACGGAAATTGAATGTCAGGATTTGGCAAGATCATCCACAAAAGGGTCTGAGTGTTTGAGTTCAGGACAAACAAAGTTATGCCAAGTCCAGGACCTAGACGCATCTGATACAGCCGTCAGAAATGAAGAAGAAGTTGAATCCGCTCCTCACAATG
Organism: Sequoiadendron giganteum; assembly: GCA_007115665.2. NCBI lineage: Eukaryota > Viridiplantae > Streptophyta > Pinopsida > Cupressales > Cupressaceae > Sequoiadendron > Sequoiadendron giganteum. The sequence continues at coordinate 553,538,248 of CM021107.1, read as the reverse complement.
TTTGGACAATCATGATTTAGGTAAGTCTTGCTCCCCCTCTTCTTCTCACTTCATCATCTTTGGTTAATCCTTTGCATCCACCTATTGAGAAGAATCTTCCACCTTTGTATCCTAAATTATTAGTGTTAAATGAACCCCCTGCTATTTTTAATCTATCAAGTGATGTGCCATTGAGTGCCGAACAGGCAGTGTCTTCTTCGGATGCCATTGATTCTTTAATCAACCTATCTAGAGCCCCCATAGAAAAATCAAAGTCACCCATGCTACCTATTACCCTAGGCCCATCTGAATTCAGACATAAGTTGCCTACCTCATCTGTTACTATTTTTACTCTAACTGGTACTCCAGGTCCCCAATCCTGAATTGGCATCTTGTCATTCTCAATGATTACTATTTGATTTTCCTCCCCACATGCCCATACATCTGAAGTGTCCTCTTCTATCACTCTTTTTAGTCTATCTCCCAATGCTTCTATGGTGGCGCAAAGTATTGATACCCCAAAGACTCTTCAAAAATATTTCAATGTAACTAGGCAAGCTTGACAAAATAGAAAGAAGAAAAGAAGAGAGAAAAATGCCAAGCTACCAACCTCTAAGGAGATCTAGACATGTTTTAACGAAGAATGTAATTCTCTATGGATCACCACCATGAAGTCACTCATTGCATGACCCGAAGGACACATGCAGATGGAGGATTATGACATTCAAGCAGTAGGTCTAGATTTGAATCAGATCCATTCGTGCAACAAGGTAGATCTGGTGAAGACCACTCATAAGGTGGTATACATAGATTACAAGTGGCTAGATCGAAAGTTAAGAAAGCATGAGGGTGAGTTGGAAAATGTAAAATAAATGACCTACATATTGCAAGTACAGGACCAACAAAACGAAGCAGTAGGATCTCTTGCAACACTCCAAGATGAGTGGATCTAGCTTTAAGCTGAGATTGACATATTGAGTGGTGAACTTGCAATTGATCGTCAATCTGCTACAAAACACTAGCATGTTCGAGAAGGTATAAAGAAGGAGTTAGACAACATCCAAGCTCAAGCTTTTGATGAGATGCAAAAATCCCGACAAGAGATCGAAAAGCTAAAAGGTGATAAATGGGAAGTCGAGGCTTCTTTACATGCTCGGGTTCAGGATACCCAAAATTTGGTTTCAAAGTTGGGAGAATCCCTCGATAAGAGAGATCAACTTGAGTAGAGATTGAAAGCAAAGGAGGCTCAGGTACATGAGGAGTTAGCTGTTGCACAAAAATCCTCAACCCTTCCTATAAAGAAGAGGTTGGTATTCACTTATTGGGAGAAAATCATTGTTTTTATCATCGTCCTGAGACCGGCCTTACAATTCTTGAGGGATTCCCAAGAAATAAATAAAAAGGTTGGCTCGTTGTCCTATCAAACTCTTCAAGAATATGCTCCCTGATTGGACGAGTCCCAAAATTTGATCTCTAAGCTCTGTGTGGCAATGGATGATGCTCTAAGAAGCATGGGTATTACGGATCAAAGGGCTACCTCCAGTAAAGAAAGTGATTTTTCCTACTGCCATAAGGTGGCATCCAAAACCAAGAACAACTAGGTGATTTTGAATAAGAGGGTCGATAAAATCAAGAAATATTTCAGGATCTTATACAGTTATGGGTTGCCACCCTTCCTGTCGGAAAATGGAGATGTATTGTCACTCAAGAAAATTACAGAAGAAGTCAGGAACAAGGTTTGGACTCCTGCATATCTTCCAGGCCCAAGCTTAGCTTCAACAACAGATGATATTGAGAATGAGTTCCTCCATCTTTCTTGTCTTTACTATCACCTAGGGGCCATTTCAGTGAGATGGGGAAATGTTTCTTTTAAAGAGGTCTTCGAGCTAGATTAGGCATATAAGGCATTCAGTAGCCTTGATGGACTCATTGAAGAAGACTGGGAGATGCTACATTCTTCTTTTCCTAAAATCCAAGAATAACCAGAGGTCTTGGTTCGTTCCTTCGCAAGCGAAGGCCCCCTGTGAGTTGCTAAAACTATGAAGTATTTTTTTAACTTTGTATATCTTGGTCTTTCAAATTTATTTTTGTCTTCAGGGTGATCCATGTGTAAGGAGCTTGTATTTATGATAGACGTGCACTATGCCACATGGTGGTTGCACGTGTCTCAATGGTCGATCTCTCTACAGTCAAAATTTGAGCCACGTGTAGATATGGAAGACATTTTCTCGCTTCCACTTTTCACAAAGATAAGATTATCCGCCCTTCCAACACATCATCCTTTCATGCCATGTAATTGTATAAAGGAAATGTTCAACTTAGAGTCTATCAGAATGCACTGTACCTTTTTCGAGTAAAGAGATGAGATTCGGTGCTGCCAAATCTACTAGGGTGACCAACAAGATTTTTCCAAACTATCTTCTAGGATTAGAGCGACTACAAGGGAAAATCCTGTTGAAATATCTAAATGACATAAATGTGGTAGCTGAAAGTTGATGAGAAAGATTTTGATGACCTAATTAATGATCTAGAATCGAATTTCCAAGCTATTAGATTTAAACATTTGGCAGTCATTAACTTTGGAGGAGGTCGACATTTTCTTTTTTGGGCAGCTATATATTAAAGATGACAACATGGAGCAAGGGTTACTGAAGTTTTCCTGTTGGAAATGTTTTCTTTAGTTTTCTTAGTTAATAGAAATATTTCTTTTAAAATTTCATAGAAAACTGCTTCAGTCTGGCATGTTATATCTATTTTATGATCAAACTATTATCATATTGGAATCTGATCTTTGTTTTAAAGTTCATTTTGAATCTGAAATGCAAGTTATTCTGAAGAAATATTTTAAATTGTGCATGATATGGTCTTTATCAATATTTTTGTCTTTATATCTTCATCTAGAATAGAACATAGTGTCTTGCTTGATCTGAATAGTTTTGGTTATTAGATTTCCATGTTTTTGTATATGACTGAATTTTAAGCTTTAGAGACTAGACTATGTCATTGGACTTCTCCATTTTCTTTGTAAGGTTATCATTTTATCATGATATGCTATATTAAGAGGAAGGGTTTTTATTTCTTTTGAATGTTTTTCTATTAAATCAGGAACTTCTATGTTTGGTTCGGATTTAGTACACATTTCCTGAGGATGAATTGAATGACTACATTTGTGCTTGTATCGAGCCTCTGATGTTCGCTCTCCTCCTGAAAATGAAGGGAATTGGTATTTTGTGTCTCTCATATCAATCGCAAAGGAAATATTGTTACTTTGAAATGTTGTAAAATCATTGTTGCATCACCATTTTTCATGTTTTACTATTTACATTTTCTTTTCCTTTTCCCAAACTCAGAGAAGAGTCAACTTTCTATAAAAATCCCAGAGGTATTCAGTGAGGCGCATATGCTCCCCCACTCGCTGAATTTCCCATAAGACTGTCGGAGAGGTGCAATATTTTATGATCAACAAAATTATGAAGCTATGCTATGTTTCCCATTTTTTGTGCGTATATACTCTATCTTTGATTGCCACATTAAATTTCCTAATTTTATTCAATGCTTTAAATCTTTTTTAGGTTTACACATTGAAGATAATTTTCTTCTTGTTTATGATCTTTTGTACCTTTAGCAATACAATTTTTCTTAAATTCAGTATGAAAATATGCACCGATAAATATTAATCTGCTGACTTCTCATTTCAACATTTTTTGTGTCATAATTTTTGTATATGGCATTCAAAAAAATACACTCTTCTATATATTCCACCTGTCCATGTTTCTTCAAGTGTTTTTAAACTCCAAGATGTCAATTCTTTATCAGGATACCTACAATTCTCTTTCAACCAATTTTAACATGCAGTACTGTAAACATACAGTTGCAACTATTACAAATTGATACATATGCAGACAAAAACAATGTCAAGTGTGAAAGATGCATAGAGATTGAAACCAACAATAAGTAGAGCCCAAAAGTTCTATAATTCAATAACATGTTTTTAACATTCCAATATATTAAACTATATATGCACATGTTGTAGAAACATTCTCAAAAAAAATTTTGTTCCATTTGACTAATAAGTTTAAAAATCTGCAACCAAGGATAACTTTAAGAAACTCCCCCCCTCAGCAAAGGTGTAAAATCCTGGTGAATCTTTCCTTTTATTTGAAAAAATATTAATTTTCCCTAGCGAATCTTATGCACATTATTCAAAAATTTGTAAAATCTTGGCGAATATTAATGAATAATTGGTAAAAAAAAAAATCACTCTGGTGAATCCTAGTGAATAATCAGTAAAAAGATTAATTACAATGGCAAATCTCTCCTTTAAAAATTTGCATAGTTGGTTGGTGCAGTTCGCCCATATTTTTTTTGTTTTTTCTAATATTGAAGTAGGGGCCTAGGGGTGCCAGCCATCGGCGGGGTCAAGGGGCAGCACCCCTTACGAGGGTCAAGGGGGTAGAGCCCCCTTGTAGGGGTCAAGTGGGCAATGCCATTGGAGCACACACAGATGAAGTGTTTTTAAAAAATCTCACTTGAAAAGTAAGACTAAATGAAAGTTGAAATTTTATGATCGATTAGCTTTTAAATCAGACAGCTGCAAGTTCATTTCGTGAGTGAATATCAACATGAGTGAACATCATCGGTGGGACACTTAGGGATGTCCTTCCGATACAACTATTTTATATGCACTTAGTGAATTCCGTGACTTACTGAATTCCATGACTTTATTTGCACATGCCTTTTTAAAAGGTTGTTGAATCTCGAATTTTTTTTTCTATTTTCTCTACCTATATACCTTGATTTTTGTCATTTTTCCTTCATGCTTTGCTTCTACATATTCTTAGGTCTTCTTGTTAGATTTTCTATTAGCTTTATTCGATTCAAATAGCTACAAATGTTGATCTACAAAATTGTCTTTTTCATCATTTCATTGTTTCACTTTTCCTATATATTGCATTTAGAAATATACAGTCTTGTCTACATTGATTTTTTTCCTCATATATGGTAAACCTCCATTCTATTTAAGATGGGTTGCTCGGGCCTGTTTACAATGATCATGCATCTTGGTGACCGTGTGTTTTGGCGGTCGTGAAACTTCCTTCCTTGTCTAGTAGAATCAAAATGGTGGCTTGTGCTTCCATGGGGGTTGAAACATCTTGGCATTGTTACTCAATGCCATGGAAGGCATTACATGTAATATTCATTACTTTAATATGAGGATTTATACTATTTTTCTTCCACTGTGAAATGACACACCTGTGTGTTGGTTTCATAGCAAGCTACTTAAGAAGGCTACCATGCACCTCCATTAGATAGTAGACTGAAAAGCCTCCCAACTGCTCCAGTTTGGAATCTATAGTGTTTCAACTACTTATCTTGTTGTAAGTCATTTTGCAATGCCTTTTTTTTGTTCCATATGCATCTAACCACAGAGATATATTTTAATCTATTCAAATAAAATGTTGCTTTGTACTAATATCATGTTTGAATTAATGGAAACATAGATGAAGAATGAGATGTCAAGAACATGTGTCAAATAATTCCTACTTGAAACACAATCATAGCTTTGAGCGTAAACAAGGTTTGTTTTATATATACATTTTTGTGGGTTATACATTCAACCCTTTTCTTTCTCCATGGCTAGATAGCCTCCATATATTTGTTTCTATATGTATACATTTATGCATAGATTCTTACATGCAGTTCACTACAATAAATATAGTCTATTGTACACATTATATTTTTCCATGTTCGTGGAGTTTTCTTTCTATCCAATCTAAAAAAATATCTAGATAACTCGAGAAATCGTAGCAATGTCTACTCTGACGGAACTCCTGGAGGAAACTTCAAACAAATAGTCGATAGATAAATACCAACTATTACATGGATTGCTTGTTTTGTATTACTATGTTTCATGATATTCTCTTTGTCTCTTCTCTTTAAATCTGCCTATAACAAGGTCCTTATTGTTGTAGTTCACTTGTTCTATTCTTTATCAAACATAAGATTGACTTGTGCCTTTCCACTAGTTTCAAGTTTTTCTTTGACTCGTGTATGGTCCCTGCCCTCTTGTGATTGTCTAGTGTTGTCTCTGTTCATCCTTGCTGCTATATACATTTTGGACAGTAGAAGCTCTATATAAGAAAGTATCCATATCTATGTTTTACAGCTTCTACTCTCCATATGTTAAAATTTCATTTAAAATCTATTTTAGATGGTTTTCAATTTGAGAGATTCTACAATAGCTGTTACAAAAACACTTGGCAATCATAGGTAAATGACATATGGTCCTAAAACCCACATCAAATACAAGCTTAAGAGAGGTAGAAAAACATACACATTCCAAAAAAAATGAAAAAAGACAAATGTTTGTTGTTTATATCCCATTTACGTGTGATTCTAAAGTGTTATTCTAATACATCTTGCAACTGTTACAAAGACTACTTGTCTTGTGCCAATATGTTTCATGGTACTCTTTTTCGCTCAACTCTTTCAAGCTGCTTATAACAAACTATTAATTGTCATGGTTATTTTGTTTGGATGGAACACATTATATGTGTTCTATCAACATGTTCTAGGAAATTTATTTCCTCTCGTCTATTTGAAGTCCCCAATGAAAAATTGTTCTTCATGGTACTATTCTTTCCAAATACCCTTAACAAACTGCTTGATATCGTAGTTTGCCTCTTCTATGCTAAAATTATATTTGATGTGGGTTTTCTCTATAACAATTAGCACCACAAAAGTGTCATTCTAATCCCTGTTATATAAGTGGAAAGAAACTTAATAATCATAGGAAAAGCACATATGCTTGGAAACCCACATTAAATAGACTTTAACACCATGGAGAATAGAATAGGTGACCTAGAATAATGAACAGTTTGTTATGGGCAAGTGGATATTGATACAACACAAGCAACCTATGTAACAGTCGCCTCTCCAATTCAAAATTCAAGCTAAATTATTTGGCGTTGAATATTATAGACAAAATAGAGGAGTTGTAAAAGAACTATTATAAAAAAAATTAAGCATCACAGATAAATGGAACATGATAAAAAACCCACATTAAACATATTAATACAAGATAACTAGATTATGTAAGAGTTCAGTTGTCAATTGAAAATTTGAACTACATTCTTTGGCAGTCAAGCCACATTAAATACAAGTGGTAAATCCAATGGGCTACAATACCCTATACAAAATGGCTACAACACCACAAGCTTATTTGAAAATTCGAGGTACATTACTTCCAATTAAATCTTATAGGAAAATAGAGAAATTGTAAAAGAGGTATTAAAATAACACTTAACATCCACTAAACTCTTTTTTATCTCCAAAATGTTTATGCTTTCATAATAATCCTCTGCATATGTATATATATGCACTTACTTCTATGTTAATCTACAATTTCTCCTATGTTAATGGCTATAACGCCAAAGGTGTAGAGAGATAACTACAAAAAATAAACAAAGGGCCAGAAAATTACTAACCCTGACCATATTTTTTTACGAATGAAAGAGGATATAATTGTAGTTTCTCCATCCATACAGAGCCATAATCTCTTCGAAGTTTCGAAAATGGGTATAAAATTAGAGATTCAAACATATAAAAAGGAATAATAAGTAGAGAGCGAAAGACATGAACAATAAATTAATTACTCTAGCACCTCTTATATAATTTCTTTACATGTTTTCAATATTTATTACCAAAGAACATAGCTCAAATCTTGTATCAATATGTTTCATGATATTATTTTTTGCTCATCTATTTCAACTGGAGAGGCACCCACAAAGCTTCATTTTGCACACTATAAGGACTCTTTGATGACATAAAAGGTCCATTCAAATGTATAGAGATAACTAAAACAATAAACCAAGGGAAAAAAAATACAACAATCTCTCATTTAAATTGCAATTTGTCCATCCAGACCAGATAGATAATTCATTTAGAGTCTAAACAATGAGTGTAACGCCAAAGATAGAAACATATAACAAGAAGACATGAACAATAAATTAATCATCTATGAAAAATGACTTTATTTGCATTCCATGCCTAAGATGTGTATGCAAAAATATGTTTTTGAAACATGTGCACATAAAAAAATGAATAGCCAAAAAGGAAATAAATGTAGTCATGTACGAAATGGGAACCAATCCAAAGGTTACGTGTGTTTACTATAGTCTCCTATGGAACGAAGACCACAATGGCTCTTTCAACAATGCAACTTAATCAATATATTTTCTTGCACATTTTGGAGCACATTTATATTCAAGCCCTGCAATGAGAATTCAAGCAATAATAATATATGTACATGTATGCATATGTGTATATATGTATATGTATGTATATGTCTATATATGTATATGTATATGTATATGTAAGTATGTGTACATATATGTATATGTATATGCATATCTCTAACCTCTTTAATTGTAGATATATATGATTTCCTTTATAATGTTGCACAAATACAATAGGCATCAAAAAAAAATAGTGCACTCTACATTGTCTATTTCAAATTGTTTAATGTTGTAACTCAACCCAATGTTGCTCGCACTTGTTAAACACTGTCAACAATACATGTAAGTATAGAACTTTTCCATTATCAATAAATAGCTTTAGTAAACCAATTGTAAATATTGTTGATTATTTTGAGTTTTAAATTGTTTATATTCACTTTACCTATATACTTACTGATTTTTTTTATGGTTCCTTCCTAATTTTTATTGCTCATCCAATAGCATACCCCCTATTCTATTTGCAGGTACTAGGCTAAGGCTTCCAAAAGCATCCCAAAATCATGATTCTCTTTTTTTATAGAGTTGCCATACCAAAATAACACTTCAATTTGATAGATTATATATGAAAATACTAGATTTTTCTTAACTTTGATATTGTGACATGTACAATGGAACTCCACATAATTTCAAGTGGATGTTTCCTACTTTTCTTGCTTGGGGGTTTGGCTAGAGTCCCCGAGGATCCATGATGCCAATATGGTAGGGTGGATAACGAGCGTGGATTTTGTGTTTTGGATTTTAATGCCATATAGTTGTTCTTACATAGATTACTGCCAATTAATGTAGTTTGAAATTAGAATTGAGAAGCCATATATTTCTTCTATTACAATTTACCTATTTGTCTATAGTCTTTACTGCCAAATAATGTAGTTTGAGTTTAGAATTTAGAAGCGAATTCTCACATAGGTTGTTTTTCTTGTATCAATATGTGTCATCATATTTTTTTACCTCATTTGTTTGAAGCTCCCTATAACAAAGTGTTTATTCTCATGGTTTAGCTCTTATGAATTCTGAAATTTTGTAAACTGCTAGAAACTGTAATCATGGCATTGATCTATGCCTTGGGTTCGAAAAACATACTTTATAACAACATTTTTCTTATGTCATGAGAAGTGGTAGGTAAGCACTTGATACTTGAATTGTCATGTAACCTCAAAGAAAAGCATATGTTTTATTCATTTATTCTAACAATGCAAAGAAAAGATAGGCACTCTACATTGTGTGTTTCAAATTATTTAATGCTCCAACTCAACTCAATGTTGCTCATGCTTGTTAAAGAATCTCAAGAATAAATGTAAGAATATAAGCTTTCCATTATCAGTAAATAGTTTCAGTGAACAAATTGTAAATATTACTGATTATATCCAATTTCATCACTTATACATTTTGACTCAAATTTAGACAAAATTTCGTTAGAGGAATTTCATCGGAATTTCGATGTTTCAATTTTCATCAAAATTCCAACGAAATTATTCTGATGAAAGGGTGTCAAAATTCCGATGAACTTTCATCGGAAATTGAGTCAAAATGTATCAGTGTCAAATTGTTTATATTGACTTTACCCATATACTTACTACTTTTTTATGCTTCCTTCCTATTCTTGCTTGCCCATCCACTGACATACCTCCCTCTTCTATTTGCAAGTACAAGGCTAAGGCATCCAAAAGCATCCCAAAATCATGATGCTATATATTTTACAATCACCACACCAAAAAAACAATTTAGCATGATAGCTCATATATGAGAAGAATGGATTTTGCAAAACTTTGATATTGTAACATGTATAATGGAACTCCACAAAATTTTCCATGTACGTTTCATAATTTTATTGCTTGGGGGTTTGGCTAGAGTCCTTAGGGCTCCATGATGTCAATATGGTAGGGTGGATAAGGAGCGTGTATTTTGTGTTTCCGCTTTTACTACCATATATTTTTTCTTACATACATTACTACCAATTAATGTAGTTTGAAATTACAATTGAGAAGCCATATATTTGTTCTTTTAAAATTTACCTATTTCTCTATAGTCTTTACTACCAAATAATGTAGTTCAAAATTAGAATTGAAAAGCCAATTCTCACATAGGTTGTTTGTCTTGTATCAATATGTGATTATATTTTTTAATCTCATCTTTTTCAAGCTACCCATAACAAAGTGTTTATTGTCGTGGTTTATCTTTTGTGAATTTTGAAATTTTCAAAACTGCTAGAAACTGCAATCATATCATTGATTTGTGCCTTGGCGTTGAAAAAAAATAGTTTATAACAACATGTTTTGTATGTCATGGGAAGTGGTAGGTAATCACTTGATACTTTCATCATGTCACTTCAAACCAAAGCATATGTTTTATTCATTTATTCTAACAATAAAAAAAAATTGTATTGCATCATCACACTCTTCTTTTCGTGAGGTTTGTTTACTTGTCTTTGAGCGAAGATGGAATCAGTGAGTCTTCAATTGCATTATGAACTAATTCATTAAAAATTGATATTTTTATTCCCAATTCCCTTGTAATTGGCTATTTTTTAATCTTTTATATTTATCTCTATTTTTTTAACTACTACTAACCCAAAAAAACACATGCATACTAAAACTTTGATTTACAAAATTATGCACTAAATAGTAGTTATAAAAAGTATCCAATATTAAACATCTTTCTTTCTTCAAAAATATGTGATACCCAAAGCTATCAACTACCTTTGTTAAACAATTTTTTTTTAATACAATAATAGTAATTAAAGACATAGGTAATAACTTTTTAAATAATCTTCCTTGTATTTGTATGCATATATGTCTTAACATAATTAAATAATTATGAACTAATTGATTGAATAACCTAGACAAAAAACTAAAACATTTATGTAAAATACCCATGTAAGACGTAAAAGAAGAGCTATTAGAATAACACTTAAAAGCCACCAAATTATTCTTTTCTCTACGCTTATAGAGATATCATTTTAACTTGTCAAATCAATTATGTAAACCTAGTTCCTTATGACAATACCTTCTTTATCTACAACTAATAAATATAAAACTAAAATAGGGGTGTTTCCAGAATAGTGGTTTACACTTTCTAGGAGATCCTTATTTTTGTTGAAATCACATATTTTTAGAAAATATAATGATTTAATCCTTGAAAAGTTCCATTTAAAGGATTCTAATTGAAGAGGGTTTGATCAAACCACATTAGACCAAGCCCCCTTGGATAGAACCCCACTAGTTTTAAACCATACCTATAATAGAGTCTCCTTTACACCTATCAAAATGCTAATAAAAAACCACTTTTGATTTACCTTTTGGGGGAACAAATGGATTCATTTAAAATTTATTTTTTGTAAGTATGTAGTCTGGTAGGGCTCTCAAAATTTTCCACAATTTTTCTCGTTCCTGGTTTCCTTGGTGTTTGCATCACAGGTTTTTCTTGGGGTGTAGGGTTTTAGCCATAAAAACCTCTACTTTAGGTTTTTGTTTTGTTATGCTCTTGGTGTTCTAATCCTTAGTTGACCTATTATTCCAAGTTTCTATTTGTTTAAGTCGTGTCTTGAGCCTTTTCAGTTGTTCATGTTACTGGCCCCTTTGACCTAACTCGCCGATCTTTCCCATTTTAGGACTTAATTTTAATTTTCACTCAATGTTGGGTCGATAAATTTTCATAACTTTAGACTTGCATCTAAATTTATTACCTTAAGGGTTGTGCTCCATCTACCTAGTCAGTCCCCTTTTTATGTAAAACATTTGTTGCATGTGCAGATTTCTGGATCGTTAGATTGATAGATTTGATCTTGACCATTCCCCATTGGCCTCGCAAGGATTTTCAATGATGTCACAAATGAATGGAGAGGTGTGCGAGATGTTGCCCAATGTCGCCTATGGTCACGGGGCCCAGTCCTTGTTCGCTTGTGGTTTAATGAAGCCATCAAATCAATGACTATCATGTGATGATGAAGAGTGATCATGGTCGTCCTTCATAGACCTCACACAGTTAAAATAATAGTTTTAATAATGTTGTGAGGTGTGCAAACAAGCAACAGATGGATTCTGGTATCGATTATGAAGTGATCTAGGGTGGGAAACGCTCGTGTTGAGGTGGTGTCTTATCGGAGGGTTTTAATTCATTGAGAATTTGGTGGATGAACGTGGCATTTTCAAACTTTGCTAACTCAATCTGAGTCACTTATTCTTCGTTGCTTGGATTGAGATCGACGGTTGATATTCAAAATGGGTTAATATTGTATGATAGTTGTTGTTTCTCGCATGAGTGAATAGTAATGGTGGAGTTTAATTTGAGCCACCAAATTTAATGCTAAAAGTTTCCTAGATTGTTGTTTCCATGCATAATTCTGCGCTGAGAAGGAATTTCTAGAAAATCCCTGTGAGTGCATCATAACCACCATTAAGGTTCTCTACAAGAAAAACCCTAAGTAATGTATCCACTGCACTCTCTTTCTTTCAAAACATACCTTGTTGATTTCTTGAGGGCAAGTGTGAATTATGTTTTATTTTGTTTTAAAGCTTGCATAAATAATTGTCGAGACCTTTCAATTTGTAGAATTATTGTGTTTCAGGCTATAAAGCTAGAATCTAAGCCCCATAAACCTTTCAGTACTTCAAACCCTAGGTTAAACCTTAGTTTGTCTTGCACAATGGTGCCCAAAGCCCGAACTTCTAGCTCTGAAACTCCTACTAGGAACTTTTCTTATGATGTCATAGACATATTAAAAACCTCTACCAATAAGAAACTTGAGGGAAAGGCTTTGTTCTAGGGCCCGAGGTTTAAGAAGGGTTAACTGATAAATAGTGTGCAATTCAAGATGTTGAGGTGCCATATACAGGTTGGAAGTTATTTTATAATTGGTTTTGAAACAGGAAACCAGGTGTTCCTCTGTGTAATACTTGGAGGTTAGACCTCATCAAGCTGGTGGTATTGAATGTATATTTGTATGTTGACTTATTAAAGGATTTTGTAGCAAGGTATGATCCTGTGACTAGAATTGTCATGACATATGATGGTGTGGAGATGGTCAAAATAACCAAAGAGGAAATTGTGGAAATTTTTGGTCTGCACGAGTGGAATGAGGATATGGTTTATGTTAACCTTAAGGATTTTAGAGAAGAATATATAAATACCAAGGGTTTATTTAGGACTTCTCTGTTAACTCCTTATTTGGCAACCACAGGAACATGACAAAAATAAGAAGAGGATAGTGATTGGCAAGAATGAGCCCGAACCTTTTTCCCTAAAGTACGTTTGCAATTATTACAAGAAGACAGTTTGTTCCTTGTGTCAAGTTCTTGGTATTAGTATAAACTCTACCTTTCCTATAGACCTCATGTAAATGGTTGTGAATCTTTAGCATCCAACTTTCAATGTAGTGTATGATTTCACTACCTATCTGGTAGATAAAATGCATGAGGGTTTGGTAGCTCTAAAAGAAGGAAAGGAATTGGTAATCTTCACATGGAATTCCTTATTGATGCACATATTTTTTTATAAGGGAGAGGGATTTTTTGGGTAGAATATGGAATTGAAAAAGAAAGAGGATTATATTCACATGCTTGTCCAATACTGGACCATAATTCTAGATAGGCATGACCGTAGCTCTGATTATTTGGTGTTCCATAATTTTTTTGGGTCAATATTGAGAAGATCCTTTATCTATGATCCACCTACAATTCCAAAGGAAATTCATGATTTCTTAAGGCCAATGGAGAGGAGGCCTAAGTTGAATTTGACACATAATTGGGGAGATACCATCCCTTATTGTAATACAACCATTTTTAGGGTATATGGCACTAATGTTAACCCATATGCTTTTCCTAGGGATGTGCCTCTAAGAATTGGATTCATAGAAACCATGATATAGTTAGGACATGCCCAAATGGTGCACTTGCCAACAGAGCAGAAGAAGGGATCTTTCTTTCGTGAGTATACAACTTTTTCTGATTTTTTCATG